>CM022948.1:15134042-15198338 GCA_012931725.1 Litsea cubeba
AAGATGATTTAACCAATTGAGGGTTAACTTCAAGGGAATGATTAGATACCAATTGATAAAAAAAATATAAACCTCAATAAGATCAAATTACCAATATAAAGATACCAATTGACGGATAAGCTATAGGATAATTAAAGAGCAAGGTCAAAAGGATAATCTATCATGGATACCAATTGAAATATATATATATATATATAAAATATACCAATTGAGATTCAAGGATAAGACTATTAACTCAATCACTCTAAAATGGAGTTGAGGAATATACCTATTAGGGTTCATCCAAATTAGAGCTATCCATGATGTTATGGGGATTACTCAAACATAGCATCAAACAATTTAACTATGAAAATCATATGCTATGTAAAGTTTTGAAATCATTTCATACATTCATTAAATATAACTATCATGCACAAGATGAATGAAATGAAGTTCAATCATGAAGCCAACCTCAACCAATAACCAAACAAGATTATAAACACATAAACATGGTGGTCATGAGATTTACTTATATGAGCATGAGAGGAGGCAAACATGAAAATTAAGATGCTAATGGAATGTGACATGGAACAAAAACATATAACTATCAAGTTCAATCCAATGCACACAAGGTCTATCACAAACATAAGACATCAATTGGAAATTACATTAATTGAAAATGATACCAATTGATTACCAATTGAATATGAAACAAGATTTAGAGCATGGATGTGACAGACAAAATATCATCAAGCATCATAAATTGATATTCATCACTTTTTTGGGATCCTTACCCTAGGGGGGGGGGGGGGGGGACTAATAGGGTGAGCTTCTAATTAGTGACCAATAAAGACCAATTTTAACTTCTTTAAAATTAACTAGCCGCTAGTGGTGATAAACAAACAATATACGAAAGTTAAACAAAAATAATCACCACAAAACATGCACCATCGTACAATGATTTATAGTGGTTCGGCCTCAATGCCTACATCCACTACCGGCTTGTGATCCAACACCCCACTGGATTTTCACTATGTATGCATTTCAATAGGCTAAGCAATAACCTTGACAATATGCTTTCCAAGGCTAAGCAATAACATTTACAATGTTGGTTTTCAAGACTTAACAACAACCTTTACACAATATTTTTCTTAGGCTAAGCAATAACCTTTACAATCAAGAGATTTTCTCTCAAGGAAGTGTCTTCACAAAACACTCTAAGAGATACAATTAAGCTCAATAAAATTGCCTCTAAAATAGGCGGATATGAAATTGTAAAACCAACGCACACAAACACTATGAAATGCAAAGATGATTGCTCATGATATGTGTGTGTGTGAAGAACTTCAATCAAGTTTAAAAATAAGCTCAATCAAAATATATGCTTAAAGCATTTTAAAGTTCAAGGCACATAAAAAGATTTGATTGAAGCCAAATGCAAATCACATGTAAAAATGCTCACTTGTTAATGATATGAAAATAAAAAACTCATAAGTTATATGAAACTAATTAATTCTAAACATGTGATTAATATGCAATGTTGTTTTCAAAAACAAAGGTTTAACTAAGGTTTTAAAGATTGAAAACAACAAAGGAGAATTCAACCAAGTATATAGATCATGGTATAAAAGAACAACAAAGGTTTTGGCAAAGCATGATTTATAAAATTGTAAAAAAAAAACTTGGTTTGAATCAAAGTGAAGAATCACAACTTAAATCAAAGATTGAATGAAAGTAATGGATTCAACACTTCATAGTTATCATGCTAAAAATCATTTACCAATAATTTAAACAAGGCATGAAACATATGATTAAGAAAAGTAAAGCTTACTTGTGATTTAACTTCATTAATCTAAGCTTTAACTTTTCTAATGACCCTTTAGCCTTCTTAGTTCATTCCCCTTTGATTGGCCTCAAAAACACCTCAAAAATGGCTTCTTGAATCATCAAATTTGGCCTTGGAATGAACTTCCTTTTATAGAAAAAGGTTCCCAACGGCTACCTGTCGGTTAACCGACATACAGGGTTCGGTTAACCGACAACTCAACCGTCATCTCCCCAACGGTCATATTCTTAAACTGTGCAGTTGATGTTTAACCGACTGGTGACTGACAAGCTGACCGACAGTGCAAATTGGTTCAGAAAACAACTCTATGGAATTCTAACCGAAAGGCTTTCGTTCAGCTTCTGAACCATGGTCGGTTAGCCGACACCTGACTGACATGCTAACCGACAGTGTGGCTAAAATTTCAACTTTTGCACATTTCAAAGTATTTTCAAGAGGGGATTTTTTGGGCCATTAAACCAAGCATAGAAACATGTTTTAAATCAATCTAAGTGAATTAAAATCATGAAACATAAAAAGCCAAATATGATTTGAAACATTTAAAAAAAATGGCTAGCTTGATTTAAAAAACTTCTTTTCTAACTAAAATGCATCCAAGTTTAAAATCAAAACATGCATGAAACATAAGATTTACAAGATTTAAAACAATACATGTGTAAATCAAGATTTCAAGTATTTCAAAATCAATGCATGTGTGAAAATTCAAATGATGAATAAAATGAATAATGCGTCCATCAAATTGCAATATACAAAATCCCTAACAAACTTTCGGTGGAAATAAAACACCGTCCCAGGGTAGTTTTGTCTGAGAGTGTACCCCTCCGCCTCTACTTCTTTCTGGCCAAAAGCTCTATTTTTCATCTACCTAGATTTGGAGCATTTTAAAATAAAAGATTTGCCTCTAAATGTCTTAAGTGGGCAGAATCTGGTGCCAAACGCTCTAATCTTCTAAATCTCTATCCGGTTTTAGACATTTAGAGAAATAGAGGTTGGGAATAGAGATGTTAAACATAGGCTTGCCCTGTTTGGTAACTCTATTCTATCTAATAAGAGCTAATTAAATTAAGGTCTAAGATAAAAGGTCTAATTTTTAAGTTCAATTTTATAATTAAATTGTTTGGTAAAATTATAAAAAAATTTTCTTATTTTATAATTGAGTTTTTGATAACCATCTAAATAAGTTATCATCATTGTCTTCCTTGGGATGGTCGTGCCAAGAGAAAGAAATCGTGAGAAATGGCTTCCCCGACTTAAGAAAAAAAAGTTACGAAAAAAAGCTACTAAAAGCAGCTTATGTTTAAGAGCTTAAAATCACTTATTTCTAAATATAAGTTCTAATTTTAAATCATGATTAGAGTTTTATCAAACACTCTAAATTTTAATAAGCTCTAAATCATTTAATAAGTGCTTATTTTTAGAGTTACTAAACAGGCCCTTAGAGTGTGTTTAGTTCGTCTTGTTAGAACTCAAACGTGGTTTTCCTGAAAGTAACTCTAATAATCTACTTCTTCAAGGTAGCTTTTGAAGTGAAAACATTGTTTGGTGAGCTCAGCTTTTATATAAACTTTTTAATAGCAAAAGCATTGAAGGTTGTTTGGTTAGATATTTATATAAATCACTTTTAGGATGTAATAATCAAATAGTTTATATAAAACTTTATAAACAATAAATCATACACGTAAGTAAATAAATTGGCCCTACTTAAACCTATAGATGCATCATCATCTATTTCAGATATGTTGTTGTCGTTCTTATATGTGAAAGGGACTTTTTTCAATTGAAAAATCAGTCCCTATTTGCGTAATTGATTTTGACCTTTTCAGTTTATATTGACCCCCTTCCAATCTCCTATTTCCCCATGTCCCCTCCTCTATCTGTTTACCTTTCGATCTCCTCTCTCCCACGTCCACCCTTTATCTATTCACATTAACTACTCATAAAAAACCCCACTCTATAGGTTTTCTAATAGGGAAATTTTCAAATAAGGCCTTAGGTTTTTGCCTTATTTCAAAAAATGACACAAGTTTTAAAACTTTTCAAATTAGTCCCTAAATTTTTCATAAAGTTTTCAATTAAGGACAACTGGTCATTTAAAGGCATTTTTATAGCATTTTCTCTCAGTTTTTTACAAAAAGCCATAGTACCTTCATTTAAAGTCATGCATGGTTCTGGCAGCCACTATATTTAGCCGAAGTACCTAGCTTTCCTCGATTACTATAAAGTTGCTAGTGAAAAAAAATGAAGAAAATATAGAGGAAGTGAAGGGGAGTTTTATTTCATTGAAAGATAATTTGGGTAGTTTAAGAAAATTGAAGAAAAAAGTTGCTAAAAAATACCTTTAAATGACCAAATGTCCTTAATTGAAAACTTCATGAAAAACTTAGGGACTAATTTGAAAATTTTTAAAACTTGTGTCATTTTTCGAAATAAGGCAAAAACTTAAAGACATATTTGAAAATTCTCCTTTCTAATAACTCTCCCACATTTCTCGATCTCCCCACTACTACATTCTTAACTCCATCTTTCCTCTCATTCAGTTTTTGTAGTTTACTACACTCATCTTTGAGACTCCTCATTTCCACGGCCAGATCAAAACTGATGGATGCTCGCCAATAAAGATCGCTCAAGAACCCTTCCCATATTTCTTACTAGATTTTTACTGTTGAGAAACTCGGTTTTGAGTTGATCATCAGGGAGATGACTTTTGAAAATCCCTTTACATCTCTCCGTGGAAAAAAAAAAGAGAAGGAAATCGATTTGCATCACAATTATCTTAAGTGGAGTTTTATGCTGAATAGGATATTTCTCCATGCTCATATTTATGGTGATACAATGGTTTTGCTATAATCTTTTTTTCTTTTTTTTTTGCATTATCATGAAAAAAAAGATGTTGGTGTTTCCGGGCTATTTAGGTAAAGGCATTCAGTTGTACAAGTTTGCAAGGAGTGGGTGCTCAAAGGTGCACAAAGGCTGATGTCAGGCAAGATCTAAACTAATCTTTTTTTTGTTTGGCCCTTTCGTTTGTACAGGTTTCAGGGCCTTCCAGGCTGATGACCTGGATTCATGGTGGGTCCACATGTTTGATGCTGAAAACATATTATAGGCCTTTCATATATGATAGGTTAATTGACTCGATGACTTTTCTTCTCTTCAGTTCTTTTACTTCGAAGTAGAAATATAAGGCCCGATAGTTCCGGAATCTAGCATAATTGGCCTCTATTTTAACCAGTGTTGTGGCCTTTGGGCAATTCTAAAGATCAAGGATTACGTTTGGCCCCAATACCTGATCATATGGTTCCTCATTTATTAAAGAGCCTGAGAAAAGATCTCTAGACAATACAGTTAATTTTGCAGCTCTACATCTCCCTGCTAGGTGCATCTGGTCAAGATGTTCTCTGGACTTTTTGACTTCCATACGATCTTTGGTGCACATACCTACAGAGATGGAGCACTTAAATATAATTAATGACATATTTGCTTTGTTATGTCTACAAAACAAATGCATCACAGAACAAGTGAAATTGAAATGCTGGTTGTGGGTATTGTAGGAAATCGTGTGGCCCGCATGCCACAGGTCCCACGTCAGATCAAGCAAGGTTGATGCCAACATAGAATACAATCCCACTTAATGTAAGACTTGATCTAGTCCCACTAATAAGACTCCCAATAGGATTAGCGGATGTGGGTTTCTTGGCGAAGAAGTTTCTAGTAAGTGTGACTCTTTGAGACTTGTCTATATAAGATAAAGGAGCCCTAGGGTTGATATTATTCCATCTCATATGAAAGACAAGAGGCGAAGAGATCTGCGGAGCTTCCCAATCGCAGGAATGGACATAGAACTCCGGCCGCGTGTCGGAGTCTCCACATCCAAATCCATCAGGTATGATATAGATAAATAAACTAAATCTGCTTCTCTTTATTGCTAATTTTATTTTTGTATGTTTTTTTCTTGTGATTATTAAAATATGTCCCCACGCACGTTTGAAGAAAGAATGTGATCCGGGTCAACCACTTACATCAGTGCCTATAAACGAATTGCCATAGGCTCATAGATGCTGGTAGGGTATGCTTGTGAGATTATAGGTTCGACCTATACATTTAAAAGTTTTTAGTTGCTATGCTTGTGAGATTATAAGCTTAAACAATGTATTCAGTCAGACCCTATTCATGAATGAAAACTGATATATGTACAAATTACCATTTTTTTTAAATGGGATACAAATTACCAATTTAAAACTGTCGCTACATGTGAAATATGGGTAGTTATAAGAGAATTCAAGCCTGTGTCAGTGGCGGATCTAGGATTTTCATTTGAAGGGGGCCTGACGATTGAAGGGGATGCTGGCTTATATCTGCCAGAGGCATAGGTTTTTTTAGGGACAATTACTGTATAGCAGGTCTTAAACCTGACTATCACCCCAGAACGGTCGGAAAATGTGTAATTACCCGCAAAACTGCTCGTCATTGCGATATCCTATAACCATAGGATATCGGAAGATTATCCCTTCCTGTCCAAATTTGGTAATATATAAGTCATGCTTTTTTACAAATCTCTCGATAATCATGATAGATCAACGATTCAAATTTGGTGCCGTATTAGTTCTTACACTCATACAGCTATCCAACGGTTTGGATGGCGGTTTGGTGGTCCAACAATCAAGGGAAAAATAAAAAAAAAACCGTTTAAGTTTTATTTATTCTACTGTGATAATGTTACAAGTGAAATCAACAGTTCTAAGGTTTTTATTCTCTTTTGGTAGCTATACATTAAATAGGATGCTCAAAGTTTTATGGCTAGTCGTTTTCAGTATTTCAAAGAAGATTAACGATCTTGATTGTGATTATGGGGCCCACAAAAGTTCCAAAAAAAAAATAGATGTGTGGTTATTCAATTTTTACCAAATATCTCGAGATTCGAGACATATCAACGGTTGAAATTTGGTATATGGGCCATGTTTGACCGTATTAATGGTTCCTACGGTTTGGATCATCGTTAATGGTCATATAGTTTAACAAAAATTAAATAAAGCGTTGAAGGAAGCATTATCGTCCATGGCACTGTAGCTCCGCCAGTCTTCCCCCTTCAGATAATGCAATATCCTACATCCATAGGATATCCTACAAACGAATAGTTCTGCGGCACTTACACTTTTTTCGACAGTTCTGGGGCGATTATCACGTTTTAGACCTGTTTTACGGTAATTGTCCCTTTTTTTCTAATGTAGGCTTGGATGTTTTAGGATTTTTTCGAGGTCTGCTAGGGGCAGGTGCCCCCAAAAGACTGTACTTGGGTCCACCCCTGCCTGGTTTTATGTTACACCCTGACCCGAATTGATCTTGTTTAATGCTAATTAATTATATTTTAGTTAATTTAATTATACTTAGTTACTAATTAAGGTAGTCTATGTAAATTATGGATTTTCTCATTTTGCATCACATGCACGTCATATTGGCATCATCGCATGTATCTTGTCGAACACGTCGATTTTCGTATTGGGCTCTACTTCATTTGAGCAACCATTGAGTAAGTGGGCCACCATTTGACTTGAAATGAAAAATACCCAAAATTTGTGGACTTTTGTGCAAAAATGCACATGCTTATCACTTCAAACCCCCCACCCATCCATTTCATTCGACTGTTGCATGTTGAGAGAGAGAGAGAGAGAGAGAGCTTCATCTTCCTTCTTCAATTATCAAAGGACTTGTTGCATGTGCTTTTGGAAGCAAGGCTTGAAGCCATCTTCATCCTCTTCGACTCTTTGTTGACAAGAACCCATCTCCACCATCTCCTACCCTTTCCAAATTCGGATTTCTTGTCAAGTTCATAGCCAAACCCTTTCTGGTCTATGTTTTTAAGTTGAAGTAGAGTCAGAGCTCTATTGTAGTCATACATGCACATTCATTAGCATCTTATTGTGTATTGTGGTTAGGTTTGAGATTTTGGGGTTTTAAGTCATTTGAGCAAAGATTAGAGAAAGGCTTGGAAAAGCTAATCTGAGGCAAGTATAAGCTTTAATATCAATTGCATAGTGTTTGTTCCTTGATTGATTCAACAAATTCTATTATGTTAAGCTTCTAGCATCTTCTTTAAATTTTTATATGTGGTGTTCATATGTGGTAAATGGGAGCAAGGAGGCTCCATCATGCAGATTATATGATAGAAGGAGATTTGAGAAATGAATGGGGAAGAAACCATGAAAATTCTGAAATCAGGAATTCTGGAGTGGGCGCTCGAGCGAACACCTCTCTGGACACACCCGCTCGAGCGAATAAGGGTCCGCTCGATCGAACCCTCTCAGGATAATATTCGCTCGGGCGAACGAAGGGGCCGCCCGAACGACCAACTCTCTGGATGACGTCCGCTCGAGCGAACCTGGAGCTGAAGCTGGGGTTCTTTTGACCCCTCAAAAGAGTGAATGACCACTCCTAACCTATAATAACCCTCCATAACCCTTCCTAATGGATAATTAAGAGACACGCCTTAACCACTAAAGGATTAAGACACAAAAGACCTTTATGTCTTTAGACTGGAACCTTTAACCCTTTTATTTTGTCTAATGGGAAAATCATTAGTCTACCACTATGCCATGAGGGTTGGTTTAGAAGTTCAACATATCTTTCTTTTAATAAGTGGCACTAAAACAAGATAGTAGTATGTTGACCCTCTAAAACTACTTTGTATTAGACCGTGAGCGATTATGAGTAATAGATTAGAGTTGGCTAGTAAATTACCTTGAATTCTCTAAATCTATTACATTTCATATTGAAATTAGATGTCTTCTTGATATCAATTCTGATTAATTAATTAGCTGCATTATGATTTTGATTATCCATTTTCCAAAATCGTTAATATAATTGTCATACAACTATTCGGTATTTGATTGGAATTTGAATTGAGTAAGTATTCGTGTAATTGGGATTACTATTCAATTCGAAACAAAATATATAAACTTACTCAAATTAGATTATTATTCGATTCGATCGAGTCGGCACTACTTGGCTTCGACCTTGTGATACCTGACGGGGTTAAACTTGGTTTAGTTATTTGAGACTACTGCAATAAGTCGTCTGGAGCACCGGAATTCCAGAACTGGGTAGCCAACTAGCCTTTTGTCGGGCCGCTGGTGACATCCCATTTAGATTCGCTCTCTATCTGAGAGGATGAGCTCAATGTAGTAGCCAAATTAGTATGTTTATTCTCCATTTGATTCATAAAGCATGAACTATTCGATTTTGGCACAATTGCCTAGTTATTATATGATCTTGACATCTTTAAATCAATTGTCATTTAATTCGATTTGATACATTATGTAATTGCTTATTAATGCCTATACTTGCCAAATCGTTGTATTTGAGATAATATTCTTGGTATTATAGGGATCCAGGATATCGAAGATATTATTTAGTAACCATTCAGATTAGAGATTTGATTGGTAGGCTCATCAGTTAACTATGACAGCCGGAGTTTGTATCCGAGTGGTAATCTTGGGTTTAAGACTAAGTATTTCGTGTTTCACTTAGCTTAAGGTAATGCATATGATTAGTGGATTTGCATTTGTATTAGGATTATGTTCCTTTGAAATAAGCATCTAGTAGATATTCTTTTGAGTACTTGTGTACTATGCATTTAAGAGGTTTAAATTATTAGCCTTGTTAAAGATAAATTGTATCATAATGGATTGGATAATGGACAGCTCATGGCTTTGTTACTATTGATATTGTACATGTTTCCGCAGATAAATGTTCTCTTGACAGGTGTCAGTGAGTAATCATCACACGTGAAATGTGAAAATTTCCCCTTCGTGAATTCGGATTTGGTCCTGAACAGGTGCGAGTTCATGGGAGTATGCGTGTCACACTTTGGGAATGACCCTAACAGGGAATTCTCGGGTCTGGGATGTGACATTTTATCTGTTTTTTCTATTTCTTTAAATATAGGGGAAGGGAGGCCCCTTGGTTGTAGTTCATAGGTTAGGGTATGAGGATGTCAGTAGTGTGAGTGAGAGAGAGAGAGTGGTTTTACACTTTTACTGTAAGATAATTAAGTGATGAATGTGAAGAAATTGGGTGGTTTTGTTATACTTGGACATGACATTGTTGGAACCATGCATGATATATGTGCTTATCTTTTGTTTTTCTTTTAATTTTGTTAGGAAGAATAAAAGTGTTTACACTTTTTAACTATTCATGTAGACATGATCCCTTGGTGGGGTTTCTTCTTTTCAATTGTCTTGTATCATTCCACTGTTCTTTGGATTTTTTCTTTCATTTTGTACTTATTTTAATCTTTGGCCTTTAATTTAGACATTTATGGGTAGGCTATAACCGAATGCATCTGGTTTGTATTTGAGTGGTTCCTATGCGTCATCGTATAATGGTTTGTGTGTATGTCATTTGTGCTCCAATCCTAGAGCATGTAAGAAACCATATACCAATCCAAAAGCCCAAAAGCTTAAATTTATAGGTGGAAGGCTCATACAGATATATTAAAACAAGTCAAGCATATTACTAAGGCGGTGTGGGATGTGGGACTTCCCAACACTCCCCCTCATGTGTAGGCCCAATAGATTTCATTGACGGGCTTGTCATGTGGCTACACAAGAACAACAGAATCGGAACCCGCTCTATACCATGTAAGAAACCATATACCAACCCAAAGCTGATAGGTGGAAGGCCCATACAGATATATTAGGACATGTCAAGCTTATTATTTAGGCTATGTGGGATGTGGGATTTCCCAACACTACAGATGGTTTATGTATATAATTTGTTTCGCTTAGTCAAGAACTAGATGGATCATTGTTTACTTTGGTTATTTTATTCACTTTACAGCTACCCGATGCATTAATATGACTCTAAAAATATGCATGCATAAACACATATTGAATTTCAGGTTCTAAAATTTTCAACAAAAAACAACCTTATATAATATAAATGGGAAAGATTCATCAGCGTACACGACCACTGCGCCCGCACATTTGGACTATAGACGCATGAAATTCAGAGGTAAGCCCAGTTTCCAGGATGATCCAGATGCCCAAAATGAAAGGAATGAGGGAATGGGTATATGGGATGCTTTCACTCACCAAGCAAGTTCGAATTACAGTCATCCTCCAATATAAACCCTACAATGATACATCTATTCATTCATGCATTTATTTGGAGCTTAGCCATTACTAATCTATTTCTTAATTTGGTTTCAAGTCCTTCTGCAGAGATAATCAATAAAATGTGGTGTAAAGGATTGCAATTTGCACTTTATTATACTCTCAAATCAACTTCAATACTTGATGAGAAGACGTTTGGAAATCTCAATTTCATGCAATTCTAGCAAACATTATAATTATTAAATAATGTTGCACGCAAGAAAAAAGATTCTTAGATTATTATAGCAAATATACATATACATGTTTATGATTAGACTATGATTCTTCAGACCCTTGGTTGGCAGAATTCCCACGCTGGTCAAGAGATGTGGGATTCCTGGAGGAGTAGAGTCTGTAGTAGTTGTGACTCCTAAAGATTGCTTTATATAAGGGAGATGGAAACCTTTGCTTGATTATCCAGTAGATTTGAGAGCATTCGCAGCGAGTTCGCAGGTCTACCCCACATCGGAACGCACAAGGTTCTCGGCGAGTTTGATTCCGACACCCATATAAGACTAGCTAGTTCCTTCAATTAGTATCAGGGCTTGATCTCTGCGTTTGATGGTTTGGATCTTGCGATAAGGCTGGGAATCGCCGGATCTAGATCTTCTTCATCGTGTTTTTTTTCTAGTTGCACTATGCTCTCTGTAACAAAAGGGAAGAAAGAGACGAGAAGAGGAAGCAGGAATCACGATTTGCGTGTTGCAATTTATATATAATTTTTTTTTGCTGAGCAGAAACCGAGAAAGCAAGCCACGTTTTGCCCAAAAGGAAACATCTGTTGCAACTTTTGTTGTCTTGGGACTCGTGCGATAAAGGAGTAAAAAAAAAAAACACAAGTTCTGTTGGGTTTTCAAGGCACGTTTGGGGTGCTAAAGGACCCACCTATGACCTATTGCAAGGAGACTGCTGCCATCGATTTTCTACAGTCCGTCATCTTCGTTAGAGAAGGCTGCTGCAGTTTCTCCTCGGGACGCGTGCAGCAACAAGATCCCAGCAGGCCAGGTCAGGAAGACCTGAACTTTTCCTTTTATTTATGTGTTGGATGGTGCTATTGGCACCACACTTTCTGCTCTTCCCACCGCGAAAAAAAAAGAAAAACCTTTTCCTAAACTACCCCTCCCCCTTTTTTCCCTCCTCCTCCTTCTCCCTCCTCCTCCCTCAACCCTCCCTTCCTCTCCCAGCCTCCACCCTTCCTCTCCCAGCCTCCCCCCTCAACCCCCCCCCCCCCCCCCCCCCCCCCCCGTCGCCGGCGGGGAGGGAGCCCCGGCCGGCAGCCGGCTGGCCTCCCTCCCCCTCCCTCTTTCTTCCTCTCTCCCTCTTCTTTCCCTCTTCTCCCTCTCTCCCTCCCTCTCCTTCCCTCCCCTACTCTTCTTCTCCCTCCCCCTCCCCTCCCCCAGTCGCCGGCGGGGAGGGATCCCCGGCCGGCTGGCCTCCCTCCCCCTCTCTCCCTCTCCCTCTTTCTTCCTCTCTCCCTCTTCTTTCCCTCTTCTTCCTCTCTCCCTCCCTCTCCTTCCCTCCCCTACTTTCTTCTCCCTCCCCCTCCCCCTCCCCCTCCCAGTCGCCGGCCGGGGGGGGGGAGATCGGGCTGCAGCAGCAGGCGCTGCAGCAGGCGGCCTGCTGCAACCCGATCTCCCCCCCCCCCCCCGGCCGGCGACTGGGAGGGGGAGGGAGAAGAAAGTAGGGGAGGGAAGGAGAGGGAGGGAGAGAGGAAGAAGAGGGAAAGAAGAGGGAGAGAGGAAGAAAGAGGGAGAGGGAGAGAGGGGGAGGGAGGCCAGCCGGCTGGGGGCTTCCGCCGCCGGCTGCCGGCCGATCTCCCTCCCCGCCGGCGACTGGGAGGGGGAGGGGGAGGGGAGGGGGATGAGGGTGGAGGCTGGGAGAGGGAGGAAGGAGGGAGGAGGAGGGAGGAGGAGGAAGGGAAGAGAGGGAGGAGGGAGGAAGGGTAGTTTAGGAAAAAAAATTTTTTGTCTTGTAGTGCGGTGCCAATAGCAGAAAGTGTGGTGCCAATAGCACCACTCTTTGTCTTATATAAATTTGCCATGTATGAACCACTCGAGAGTTATATTTTCAGCAAGAATTGCCCACTCGTATAAAGATATTGGATGGGTGCCTTATGTAGGAATTGTGCATTTATTTGTTGTGATAAAATCCAACTTGTATTTTCTTTTGATAAAACTTTGACGACCACTACAACACCATTTAATGGTAATTTGGGCATTACCTTGTGCAATGGGGGCATAATAATTGATCCGCTAAATATTTGATGTGTGGATCAAGGGGGTCGAGGATTTGATCGAAAGAATGTGAGCACAATCCAACGGCACAAAAGAGACATATGATCTCTAGTTGGTGGTAAAAAATGCATAAAAACCACTGGATCTCTGATGAAAATAATCTATGATGCATCCATGTACTATTAATTGCCTGATGGATGCGTGATTGACAACTAGGATGATCAGATCACTAATAAAGTGTTGACCACGATGGGAAAACTAATTGATCAATGTGTTCCAATTCTATGTCTATTGTCATGGTCTTCCATTTCAGTGAGGGTGTATCTCTTAAGTCCTAAGCCTCTCAAATATTTAAATTTCAATCAAACTTGAGGCAAGAAATAAAAATAATTTATTTAAGTCAAGGGGACATGAGAATATGACGGGATAGACAACGTAGTGGGTCGGATACAAAGTTTATAGTCATATAACGGTGGATCTGATTAAGGTGTAAGAACGGAACTGGTGGATCGATTTGTGGTTTTCCATGTGATCTCAAAGATGGAAATTGAATTTTTGAATTCATGAAAATAAAATCCGGAGGCATCTATAAATATGGAAGAAACTTTGTTATGTGTTTCGAAAATAACATGAGTCTGGGTTACATTAGACTCTGAAAATCCAATTTGTTATATTTTGGGGATGCTTTACTAATCACTACTCTGTGATGAGTAAAAATTCGTGGCTCAAATGGTGATAGAATAGATTAAGGAAATCTATTCTAAGGCAATATAGTTGTAATTTGCATGCATGGGAGATTGTTGTATTTTTTCTGAGATGATATTTACTTGCTTGATGTAGCTTGTAATGTATAAGTCTTCTAGTTATTAATTATTTTGTATGTGTTGGATGTGTGGTTTGGCACACCTATGGCATTGAAAATATGACACACAACAAAGACATAATAAATGGATTGGTTAGGATGATACCTTTACCTGACCTTGGTATATTGGAACCATGTCTGGGTGGAAAATGACCGAACACCCTTTTTTTTCGGTATAACTAGAAGTGTGGTTGAGTGATATCATACACTCTAAAATATGCTGACTATTTAATTTGTGCAAATTTAAATGGGTAGGAGTGATTTGCTACTCCAATTGGTGACTTTAGCAAATACATTTAAATCTATCTGTTATGATATAAGCTGAGGCACTGTAAAAATGCTTTTAGTGGTATACTGCTGAGTCATGGACCAATAGAGCTAAAAAGTTAATGGATGAGATCCGTTAAGTGGGGGAGTGGACCTATGAGCAATTCAAGAATATTGTGCATGGAGAGGGTCATACAAATATATTTGATTCTGTACATCCCACAGCTAAAAATGGTGTGGTTAGAAAAATTTTAAATGGCTTTAAAATATAAAGTGGGGGAGTGTACCTATGAGCCCACCTTTTGTGATTTTGACCATGTGACCCACCTTTAGGAATTACAAAGTGGGCGGCCTTCTTTGAGATTGTGAACATGGGGCCTACCTTTAGGATAGTGAGAGGATTCAGAATATTTAAATGACATTCTATTGGGGAGCTCTATTGGTACCACAGTTTTTGCTTTTCCCATCGCGAAAAAAAAAAAAACATTTCCTAAACTACCCCTCCCCCTTTCTCCCTCCTCCTCCTTCTCCCTCCTCCTCCTCCCTCATCTTCCTTTCCTCTCCCAGTCTCCACCCTCCCTCACCCCCCCCCCCACCCCCAGTCGCCGGCCGGGGCTCCCCCCAGTCGCCGATGGGGAGGGAGCCCCGGCCGGCAGCCGGCTGGCCTCCCTCCCCCTCTCCCTCTTTCTTCCTCTCTCCCTCTTCTTTCCCTCTTCTCCCTCTCTCTCCTTCCCTCCCCTACTCTTCTTCTACCTCCCCCTCCCAGTCGCCGGCGGGGAGGGAGATCGGCCGACAGCCGGCTGGCCTCCCTCCCCCTCCCACTCCCAGTCGCCGGCGGGGGGGAGATCGGGCTGCGGCGCCCGATCTCTCCCCGGGAGGGGGAGGGGGAGTAAGGGAGGGAGGGAGAGAGGGAGAAGAGGGAAAGAAGAGGGAGAGAGGAAGAAAGAGGGAGAGGGGGAGGGAGGCCAGCCGGTTGGGGCTTCCGCCGCCGGCTGCCGGCCGATCTCCCTCCCCACCGGCGACTAGGAGGGGGAGGGGGCTGGGAGAGGGAGGAAGGAGGGAGGAGGAGGAATGGAAGAGAGGGAGGAGGGAGGAAGGGTAGTTTAGGAAAAGAAATTTGTCTTGTTATGCGGTGATGAGAGAAAAATTCATGGTGCCAATAACACCACTCTTCTTTAAAAGGCAAGAGATAAGTAAGAGACAACTGTGCTACCAAGTTGTTTCTAGCGGGTTAAGATTCTGAGATTCCTTTCCATGAGATCAAAATCCAGAATAGTGACTTACACATACCAAACATGTTTTCGACTTCTACAGTCTTATCTCGTGGAAACACGGGAACATCCAAATGACATGATGCCAAACGCACCCAAAGTTACTTGTTCTTGAACCACTTAATGTCTTGTTATAATCTTGCGTGAAAGATGTTAACTAGAAACGATCTTTGCAAATTGCATGGAACTAATCTTGCACCAGGCAAGCCTTGTATTCAATCTTATCCCTGTCTACAAAGTCTCTATACAGCAAATGGTTTCGTTAACAAAAAAAGATACTTGAAAACAAACCCCAAATGAAACCTATTCACGCAATTGTTAGTTAATCCTGCATCTTCCTGATAAACATCAGTAACGCACCACTCTTGGATCCATTCCAACTTATGCAACTTGCCTCAAGCTACAAAATCGAACTCACTGTCTCCCTCTCAAACCCTAACCATTCATCCATAACCAACACCATTATTCCCTATGCCAAACTGCTAATTAGTCACCACATCCAAATCTACTCAGCCCAATATCTGGCCACCCATCTCTTTAATCTATCTAGCCATTGTTTGAACCACCTCCCTTTCTCCCACCATTGCAACCGAAGCAATTGACACAATTCCACATATATAATTGCTTCTGACCAAAAATCACCTTACATCTCGACATTCTCATCTTTTGTTTTCTATATCAGAAAGATTCTATTTTAATCAAGGGGAAACAAAACTATAAAAAATCAAAATAAAGAAGAAAGATGTAGTTGTCTACATTCGAAATAGTTTGACAAGATCCTGTGGAGATGATAAGAGATGTAGAACTGAATAGACTTAGAATGAACTTCCTCCTATTCTTCTTTTTCCAAGAGAGGACGAGGAATGACATAATACTTAAAAAGGCCACCCCGTGAAATGGAAGATAGCAATATCCAAAGGAAATTAAGATTATACAAGAATCCATTGAAAAAAATGAAGTCTTCTACTTTTTAAGAGATTATAAAACATTCTTTTGTTTTCGTTTTACTTGCCGAACAAGCCATTCACGTGAGACTAGAATGTAGGAGATGTTATTATCCAATCTTTTACTTGCTTTAGCTTTCTCATCTCTCTAAACACCCCATTAATAAGTTTATTAGGATGTTAGTGATATTAGTAGATTACCCTTATCCTTAGAATAATGTAGGATAGCTCTTATTTGATTATAAAGGTAGATCTTTTCATTTAATGGAACTTGCGGTGAAATTACAAAAATATAATGATTCTTGAAATTCTATAATAACCTCACGTTATTTGCCGGACAAGATACATAAACACCTTTCAATAAGATTATCAAGCAACTACAACTCATCCTACAAGGTTGATTGATATGGAAACTCCATCAAATGTCTTCTCCGCCGAAGTATATGCAAGTCATTTCACTAGACCTCGTTTTTACTAGGCTTTTGGGTTTGGGTAACGTTGCATCTCATAGGGTGCCCTTTTATATTTGATGATTTTGTTTAATGAAATCCCGTGTTTTATGCCAAAGAAAAATTCACATACGAGTCCTAACATGGTAGACGGATACGTTAGGCTTGTACAAATATCTGGGTATCGTAGCTTAAAACCATCATTTTTAGGAAGCATGGTATTTTATTGTAGTATTTTGATTGAATGCAGCGCATTTGTTGAGATGTGCTTCCTATTACTACTTTTTCTTCAATGGAACTTATTCAATCTCCCGAATTTCAAAGCAAGTTTAATTCATGATTGAAATTGATACATATTTAGTTTGCAATCAAGCATTGTAGCCCCATTGTCTCAGACTTACCACTCTGTTGTCTCAGTAATGTTTATTTTACATGTGGTAAAGTAAAAAAGCAAAGTAAATTTTATTATAGTTATGTTTGGTTGCTTGGTCAAGAAGGAGTGCAGAAGGAAACTTACAACCGCCAAAAAATTTATCATTGATTTACCAGCCTAAAGTGCGGTAAAAGGCTTGCCCTGTAAATTTCACTATACCACAGTGCATTTACTTTACTCTGCCACACAAAAAAAAAAACAAGTGTCATACTTATTCTACCAAAAAGTCCACTTCGCCGTTACTTTACCATTACCTTTCTCATTTATTTGATAATTTAGCTTGTTAAAATCCTCCTCTTCTATTAAGCTCTTCCCCTCCCCATCAAATCATCTCTCTCAATTCCAGGCGAAAAATGACGTGAATCTATTCATTGACAACTTCCATGTGATCCACGAGTAGGATGATGAATTTTCAGATGATGGCAACAATATTCCACTACTTTCTTCTTTTCTCTGACTCCTAAAAGACTCTCTTCTGGGTATGAAGAAAACAAATGTCTCAAAAATCCGTGTAGCAATCTTTTTTTTTTTTTCTTTTTCTCTCCTCTTACTGCATTGTACTAAACAGAAAAGCAATCAAAGATCATGCCATAGATGTAGCGATTTGGATTTCAAAACTTTCAAGCATTTGATGTATAGTAATCTCTTTAACCATTGAAATGAAATGAAACAGAAAAGCAATCAAAGATCATGCCATAGATGTAGCGATTTGGATTTCAAAACTTTCAAGCATTTGATGTATAGTAATCTCTTTAACCATTGAAATGAAATGAAATGATTTTTTTATATTTCCATTCCAATTTGGTAAATTTGCATAACACAAACTTGGGTTCTGATTATGCATATATGTTACTTTGTTAGTTGAATTTAGAGGAGGTATAGTTTTAGGTTAAGAAGGGCTTTTGGAGAAATGGGGTTGCGTGGGGAGATTTCCTAAGCTCCAGGATTACGCTGATCACGGCCATCAGATGAGGCAAAGCACCCTCACGTGCCGCCCACGTGGCACCAGACTCACCCCGGCTACCAGGGCAGAGGCCTCAGCCGAAGTCAAGCAGCTCCGGACCGCTAGCGCCGGGCTCGGCTACTCCATATGCACACCTCGGCAGAGAGGTCCACCTCGGCTGAAGGAGCCGGGACGGAAGCCGAGGCAAGAAAGAACCTCCACTCGCACCCCTCATCCCCCACGTCATCAGGCGCGTCAGGGAATAGGGGCGCAAGCCAATAAGACAGATGCGACATCCAGCCGTCCACAATCTTCGCCAGATCCCTGACAAGGCGGCATCCAGCGGTTGAAGCCACATCAGGGCAAGGCCCAAGGGCGGATCCGAGGGTATCCCAACCGTCAAAGGCACCCAACACGATCTGGCCCAACGTGACGCGCATTTAATGCGACGTGGGCTGACCCGACTGGCATTTAATGCAGAGTGGGCTAGATTGGACCGTATTAATTGCAATGTGGGCTGATCATGACTTCCCAGTCGAATCATGGGACCCACACCAAGATATCGTCCAAGATATCTTCCATCCAAATCGTCTATAAATATAGCTGCATTTCACATGTAAGGTACGCACAATCCAACTCGAGAGCCGTTACTCTGCCTCTCTTCTTCCTCTCCTTCCTTTGTTCCAGTTTATCCACTGACTTAGGCATCGGAGAGCCTTGCGCCGCCCAGGCCAGGGTCCTCTGACCGTTTGCTCTTCCTTTTCAGGCTTTCGGACGATCCCTAACCTCCATCATCTTGGATAAGTCCTCTAAGGCACCTCCGTTATTGTGGGTCATTTATTTTTGGCACCTACAGTTGGCGCCGTCTGTGGGAAAGTAATATCCCAACCTTCTCAACCATTCCCAAAACCATGCCTCCGAAAGCTAAGAAGGGCGGAGAGTCCTCGAGAGCAATCCTCGAGCAGCTAGCACCGTCAACGGACGTCCCTCCTCAGGGGCGGTCCCGAACGGTCCAAGGCACATCCGCAGGCGAGGGCCGCCTGGGCTCCCAACTCTTTGTCGAGATCCCATTCCAAGAGGGAGTCGAGGCCTCGCTCTTTACGGACGAAGCCGTGCCACCCCGACGCGACGAGCGTCGGCGCGAGCGTTCCCGCAAGGATAAAGCTGTTGCCGTAGAAGAGACGCGCCGCGATCAGCCTCCAGCCGCTGGAGGAGATGTCGCAGCCCAAGATGCTCTCTTCCAGAAGCAGGAGCGGTTAGTCCGAGAGCTCCAGCAGCTCCAGCAACAGCTGAGGGCAGCGCAAACTGCCTCGTTGAGGCAGGTCTCCGATCCTCAGGGAAAGAGGAGGGACGCCCTGAGCAGGGCGGCCCAGCCTCCTCGTGAAGATCTCAGAAACCATCTGGATCACAAGCGAAGCCAGATCTATGATGAAGGCTCGAGCAACAGCCGAAGTCATCATAGCCGCGATGGCCGAGCTCATAGCCATCGCAGCCAAGTTCCCCCCAAGCGAAAGCCAAGAGCGCAGACTCCAGAGAAAGACGACGAACAGGAGCGATTCGACAAACGCGTCAGGCTTGCTCTTCAGCACAACCTGGACGCGCAGGACCAGAAATAGATCTGTGGCCACACTGATCTGGGGGCATCCCCCTTCACAAGGGACATCGAGCGGACTCCCTTGCCCAAGAAGTTCTCTGTCCCGCGGTTCGTCCCTTACGACGGACTGTCCGATCCATCCGCTCACCTCCGACACTTCTCCCAGAAAATGTCCATCTGAGGAAACGAGGGCCACCTGAACTGCAAAATTTTCTCCTCCAGTTTGGGTGACCTCCCCCTCAAGTGGTTCTGCGCCCTCCAGGAGAAGTCAATCTCGAGCTCGAAGGAGCTCCAGCTCTCCTTCCTGAAGAAGTTCCAGGCTTACAGTGTCATCCCCAAGACAGAGGGGGACCTTCTCGCCTTGAGGATGAAGCAGGGCGAGAGCCTAGCTAGGTTCGCCCAACGGTTCTGGGCGGTCTACAGCCAGATCGAGGGGACCAGGGAGGAAATAGCAATCTTTGCCTTCCAAAACGCCCTGATCCCCGGCCACGATCTCCGAAAGGACTTGGTTGGGGACACGCCGGAGTCTATGCCGGCCTTAATGACCCGGATCAATGCGCTTTGTCGCCCGGGAAGAAGATGAACTCCGGGCCCGGGAAGAAGACGAAGGCCCGGAGCCCGAGCAGAAGAGCAGCCAGCCTCGGCAGAGAGGCGGGAGGCCCTTTCGAAAGCAGGAGCCCAAGCAGGCCTGGCCTGCCAGTCCGGCAAAGCCTGCGTCGTCCCGATCTGGGGGCACCTGGAGGCCCAGACCTCCCGCCAGCGCCGGTCAGAGCGTCAACGTCGTCTTCAAGGAGCCGACATACCGTATCCTAAGCAAGATAAAGACCAAGCCGTTCTTCAAGTGGCCTCCGCCCTTGCAGCATGAGCCCACCACCGGCAGCCGAAGCAAGCTCTACTACTCCTACCACAAGGGTAAGGGGCACATGACCGAGGACTGCCAATCTTTGAAGCGGGTACCTGGAAAAGCTGGCCAGCGAAGGCCGCATTCCAGAGTTCGTCAAGGCAGAGGATGCCGGCGGCAGCGAGGGCCGAGTTCATCAGAGCGCGGCTCGGGACCCAGACAGCGAGGACTCCGAAAAGGTCATTAACGTGATCCACCTGGCGTCCTCAGCTCCCTCTCCCTCATCTCGTGGCAGCTCACAGGCTCGTGCCGAAGCCAGGCGGGCATCGCACGGGAAGGAGGTGATGAAAGCCGAGCTCGGCCCGGCATCCAAGAAAGCTCGCCGCGACCGTCCTGCAATTTCTTTCTCTGACAGAGATCTTGAGGGAATCCAGCTTCCTCACAACGACCCACTGCTCCTCACGATGAAACTCAGAGATTTCACCGTGAAAAGGATCCTCGTCGACTCTGGCAGCTCTTCCGAGGTCCTCTACTACGACTGCTTCAAGAAAATGAACCTCTCGGAAGCAGACCTTGCGGAAGTCCGTGCGCCCTTGCTAGGGCTATCCGCCACGCTAGTCTATCCCAAGGGGAAGATCACCCTGGAAACCCGGGTTGGCGGAGCTTCTGTGTCGGCCGACTTCCTGGTCGTGGACGCCCCTTCTCCCTACAACGTCATCTTGGGCAGAACGTGGCTCCACAAGTTGGAAGCAGTCCCCTCTTCCCTCCATCAGAAGCTGAAGTTCGTGCACGAGAACAAGGAGGGCAAGATGGAAGTGGTCACAGTTGAGGGAGACTAGCAGCAGGCTAGGCAGTGCATGCTGGCCGCGGTCCCAGCAGAGAAGGAGCCAGAGCGCATCAACCTCGCCGAGTTCGAGAAAGGGCTAGATGAAATCGGCCGAGATCCCGAGAAGAAAAGTATCGAGGATCTTGCCGAGATCAGACTCGACCCGGCGGATCCAGACAGGTTCTTCCTCATCGGCACCCAGCTCCCAAGCGAAGAGAGAGACGAACTCTCGAGGTTCCTGATGCAGAATGTCGACGTCTTCGCTTGGAGCCCAAGCGAAATGCCCGGGGTCGACCCAGAGGTTATGTGCCACAAACTAAACGTGGACCCCGGCCACAAGCCCGTGGTGCAAAAAGCCAGAAGAACAGGGCTGCAGCAAACGGACGCGGTCGTCGAAGAGGTCGACAAATTACTGGAGGCAGGTGCCATCCGGGAGGTCCAGTACCCGGTCTGGCTGGCTAATACGGTGGTGGTCAAAAAGAAAACCGGCAAGTGGAGGGTGTGTGTGGACTTCACAGATCTAAACAAGGCCTGCCCTAAAGATAGTTTCCCCCTTCCAAAGATCGATCAGTTGATCGACGCCACCGCCGGCCATGACCGAATGAGCTTCCTCGACGCCTACAGAGGCTACCATCAGATTCCACTGTACGGGCCTGACGAGGAGAAAACATCATTCATAACCCCCCGCGGCACTTATTGCTACAAGGTGATGCCCTTCGGGCTAAAGAACGCAGGGGCAACCTATCAGCGCCTCGTCACAAAGATGTTCCAATCTCAGCTTGACAAAACAGTGGAAGTATACATCGACGACATGGTCGTCAAATCAGTGCACTCCAGCGACCACCTGGCGGATCTCGGCCAAGTCTTCAGCATCCTCCGCGCGTTCAAGCTCAAGCTCAATGCTGCCAGGTGTGCCTTCGGCGTAGCTTCTGGCAAGTTCCTCGGAAGCTTGGTGACGCGGAGGGGGATAGAGGCTAATCCAGACCAGATCACCGCGCTCCAGGGCATCCAGAGCCCCTCCACCACAAAAGAAGTTCAGAAGCTCACAGGAATGGCTGCTGCACTCAATCGCTTCATAAGCCGGTCATCAGATAAGTGCAAGCCTTTCTTTCAGCTTCTAAGGAAAAATTTAAAATTCCAGTGGACTCCTGAGTGCGACCAAGAGTTGGCCGCGCTCAAGACTTATCTATCTTCACCACCCCTGCTCTCCACCCCAACTCAAGGGGAAATTTTGTATTTATATCTCGCGGTCTCGGATCACGCGGTGAGCTCCGTCCTCATCAGGGAGGACGAGGGAATTCAAAAACCGATTTATTACACAAGCAAGACCCTGCTTGATGCCGAGACCAGATACCTTCTATTGGAGAAGCTTGCGTTGGCTCTCGTCAGCGCCTCCCGCAAGCTCTCCCATTATTTCCAATCCCACACCATTGTGGTAATAACGGAGCATCCACTCCGCTCCATATTCAATAAGGCTGACTTTTCAGGGCGAATATCCAAGTGGGCAGTTGAACTGGGGCAGTATGACATACAGTACCGTCCCCGAACTGCGATCAAAGGCCAGATCCTGGCAGACTTCATAGTTGAATTCGTCTCGCCTAACCCCGCTCTGACCCAGCTCGGCACGGAACTGGGGGGCACAGGGCATACGCCCGGACCCGGAGTGACCGAGCTAGAACACTCTCCCATCCCGGCATGGAAGATCTTTGTTGACGGATCATCCACCTCCAAGAGAGCTGGTGCTGGCATAGTCCTCCAATCGCCAGAAGGTCTGGTCATAGAGCAGGCTTTCACCTTGGACTTCAAAGCAACAAACAATGAGGCAGAGTATGAAGCACTGATAGCAGGCTTGAACAGCGCCCGAATCCTCGGAGCCCAGCACCTGGTAATCTTCAGCGATTCGCAACTGGTAACTAGCCAGCTCGCTGGAGACTACCAGGCCAGGGACGACAGGATGGCGGCCTACCTAGCCCTTGCGAAAAAACTACTGTCTCATTTCCAAGAAGCAGAGGTCAGGCAGATCTCCCGAGATACCAACACGCACGCTGATGCGCTTGCCAACCTGGCCTCCGCTGTCGAAGTTGGGAAGAAAAGGACTGTCGAGGTTGGATCGATATCAAGATCAAGCCTAGAACTCCGGTCACCTCGGCTAGTACTCTGTGCTGATCTCGGCCCGAGCTGGATGGATCCAATCATCGCCTATCTGAAGGACGATCAGCTCCCCGAGGACAAGACTGAAGCCCACCGAATTAGACTCAAGGCAGCTCGATTCTGGCTCTCCCCTGAAGGCAAACTCTACAGGAAATCCTTCACAGGTCCATACCTCCAATACGTCCATCCTAGCAAGGTGGACGACTTCCTGTATGAGATCCACGAAGGAATCTGCGGCAGTCATATAGGAGGTCGATCGCTGGCCTACATGGCTATTAGCCAAGGCTACTGGTGGCCCTATATGCAGAAGGACGCGCATGTATGCGCCAGGAAATGCGAGAAGTGCCAGAAGTTCTCCCACTCTCTCCATCAGCCAGCGCAAGATCTAGGTCCCCTCTCTAGTCCGTGACCCTTCGCTCAATGGGGCCTGGACATTGTGGGGCCTCTCCACCGAGCTCCAGGGAACAAGAGATGGTTGATAGTCGCTACGGACTACTTCACCAAGTGGATAGAAGCCGAGCCGTTGTCCTCCATCACGGACAGGGATTCCCGGAACTTCGTTTGGAAAAACATCCTAACGAGGTTCGGCATCCCCAGGACCCTGATCTCGGACAACGGGACTCAGTTCGACTCCAAGTCCTTCAAAGATTTCTGCCAAGATCATGGCATCAGAAACCATTACTCCGCTCCGGCATATCCACAGAGCAATGGCCAGGCCGAAATCTCTAACAAGATAATCTTGGACGGCCTGAAGAAGCGACTGAACAAGGCAAAGGGGAGATGGGTAGAGGAGCTTCCAAGCGTGCTATGGGCGTACAGGACGACTCCAAGGAGGTCCACCTCGGCGACACCTTTCTCTCTGGCCTATGGGATGGAGGCGGTCATTCCCTTAGAAATTGGCCTCCCGACCCTTAGGACAGAGCTGGTTGACCAAGGCCGAAATGAGACGAACCTGGCAATGGAGCTGGAGTTGGCAGACGAGCGCCGAGAAGCAGCAGCCCTACGTCTAACCGACTATCAACAGCGGCTGGCCAGAGCGTACAATCAAAATGTCAGAGAGAGAAGCTTCTCCATGGGCGAGCTGGTCTTGAAAAAGACCCTGCCAGCTGACAAAGAACCAAACGAAGGAAAGCTGGCCCCGAACTGGCATGGCCCGTTCAGGGTAGTCTCACTGGCAGGGAAATCAGCCTACAAGCTCGAAGACTTAGAGGGCAAGCCACTGCTGAGGCCGTGGAATGCGTCCCACTTAAAGAAATTTTATTTCTAAAGATGTAATGAATCTCAAAATCAATGAAAGCAGCTGTCGCCCTGTCATCAATTTGTCATCTCTTTGACTGACTCCGGCACTCCAAAGGTTCAGCCGCCTTGGAAAAGACTTCGAGTTCATACACTCAGTCATTTCCTAAAGCCCCGGGTCCTGGACCCTGGAAAGGGCTTCGAGCTCCGACGCTCAGCCGTTTCCTAAATTCCTCCAAAGGTTCAGCCGCCTTGGAAAAGACTTCGAGTTCATACACTCAGTCATTTCCTAAAGCCCCGGGTCCTGGACCCTGGAAAGGGCTTCGAGCTCCGACGCTCAGCCGTTTCCTAAATTCCTCCAAAGGTTCAGCCGCCTTGGAAAAGGCTTCGAGTTCATACACTCAGTCATTTCCTAAAGCCCCGGGTCCTGGACCCTGGAAAGGGCTTCGAGCTCCGACGCTCAGCCGTTTCCTAAATTCCTCCAAAGGTTCAGCCGCCTTGGAAAAGGCTTCGAGTTCATACACTCAGTCATTTCCTAAAGCCCCGGGTCCTGGACCCTGGAAAGGGCTTCGAGCTCCGACGCTCAGCCGTTTCCTAAATTCCGGGTTCATACACCCCTGAAGCTCGCACGGCCGAGATCACTGGGACTCTGGGTTCAAACACCCTCGAGATCGCGCCGAACTCAAGCTCGCACAGCCGAGATCACCAGGGATTCCCGGTTCACCTCGGTGCAGGGCAATTCACTTCGGCCAAAACTCCACATCACGGCCAAGGCCAGTTTCCAAAAGAGGAGCAGTGCAAGCACTGAAGCACAAAAATGCAAGCGTTCCAAAACAGTGCGAGGAAAATAACAAAGCACACAGATTGAATAATCATAAAGCTCTTCCTTTTTATTCATTGTAACTGCTTCATTACAAGGGTTACAGAACAGAAAAGAAAATACAGAAAGGAGGATCGCAGTCCTCTAAAAACAGAAAATGAAGTAAAAGCTGGGAGACTCTGATCTTCACTGACTCTTCTGGCTGCAGGCTCGAAGACGCCAGTTCGTTGCCTGGAGGTTCTGGGGGATCCTGAATTTCACCGGGCTCTACAATACACTTTTGTTGGTCAGACCAAAGCGATTGCAGAGCCCCTCCAGTTTGGAGGCACAGGACCTCGCTGAGCTCTCCAACACCCTCCGGTCAGTAAGACCAACCGAAGTTTGAAGAACCCCCAGGTCCTGCGGAGCCTCAATCTCACCCCACATCCGGCGGTCGCGTAAGACCGTGCCGGACGCAGAGGGCCCGACTGTCCCACAGTTGCAGGGAACTCCCCTGCAACCAAACCAGGGACGATCGGCCGCGAACCCGCGTTCAGAGAGCGCGTGGTCCACGGGAAGTTCCTTCAGAGAGCGCGCAGACCACGACAGGCTTCCCCCCTCGGAGATAGCCGTTCGCAGGCGCAGGGGATCCCCCCGGATCAAAGTTTCCAAAACATCCACTGGACATGACTCCTACAACTATGTGAATTAAAACTCCATTTATTTTCTTCTCCCATGGCGAGCCTTCCATCTCTATTTATAGGAAGAAGGAGGTCTCAGTCTCCAAAGGAAGTTATGGGGCGAAGTCTCCCACGCGTTACATGGGACGCGCGCCTTCGTGTCGGTTGACCAGCGACTCTTGAGGCGCCACGTGGAGACGTCCGCCCGTTTCCCTCGTCTATTGTGCCACCATGCTTATTGCTATTTATGGACTCCAGAATACGGAGAATTGGCACTGATGGCTATAAAAAACGTTCGACTCTCTCTAGGGTCACACGATCACATTAAAGGCATTCAATGCCATTCAACAGTATGCCCAGAAGCAAAAGAGAGAAAAATGTACAAGTAAAGGAGCCCGTTTTTCATTAAATAGCAAAGGGTGTTACAGGGCTAAAAGAGCATTACATATGAAAGTTCAAAAGCAGAAAGAAGCAAGACTACTGCGGCTTCGGCGACTCCACCAGGTCGATCACCGTGTCAGATGGACCAGCAGCGTCGGCCGAGACCGCGACCTTGCTTGGAGCGTCGCTGGCAGAAGGGGCTTCAACCGGTTCCTCAGCAGGGGCAGAAGAGGCCTCACCTTGAGGTACGGCCGAAGCATCGCTGGCAACCGGGGCATCGCTCGGGGCTGGAATAGCTGGAGCGTCGTCTGAGGCATGAGCGATTGCAGGAGCTTCGTCAGGGGCACCTCCAGCTGCAGGAGCAGAGCTCGGCTCGGGAGTCGGGTCCGAGTATTTCGGCAGGTCCCGATATACAGGGTGGTCTTCGGGGACCCCCGCACGCCTCAGCGCGGCCAAGCATCCTCCCTCGAACAGGATAGAGGTGATCTCCTCCACCTGTTTCTCATACAGCTCTGTGGCATGGTCCACCCCATTCTGGAAAGTGGACTGGGCCTCGGACAGTAGAGAAGCCTTCTCCTTTTCCAGCTCGGCGTTCCCCAACTTAAGCTTCTCGATTTCGGCGCGCCTGGCCAGCACTTCGCCACGCAGCCTCGACGCCTCAGCCGCCGATTCAGACCTCGACCTGGCTAGTTCAGACTCAAGCCCGGCGATCCTCTTGATCTTCGTACTGATGTCGCCCTTTAGGCGGTGAGTTTGCGACTTGAGATCGGCAGCGTTGGCCAGGGCCGCCTCCAGCTGGGTAGCCGCCTCGGCGTTGCTCTTCTTCAGCCTTTCCAGCTCCTTCCCCAACCTTCCCTTCTCGGACTCCAGCTGAGTCACCCTCGCGGCGTTCCTGTCGCTCCTCTCCACCACGGCTAGGAGCCTCTGCACGTTCTGTAAGGAAAAAGAAGTAAATCAAAACAGGAGCAGTCGAGCTAAGCCACTTGGAAGAAAAACGTCGAAGACACTTACCAGAAGACTAGCCTGGATCGACGAGACCAGCAGGCTTTCGCTATCGAACCTCTCGTGCGTTTCCATGTCCCGCGGCAGAGCGCAGGCTTTGGCAAGAGCTCCGATAACGTCGGCGTTCCCCAACAGCCGGTCCTCGACGTTCAAGGGCTTACCGGGCTGCGTCTCCATCTTCGGTCTCCATGCCGCTGGGGCAGGTCGGGATCCAGAAGCCGAGACGTTGAGCTCGCGGGCCGCCACACTAGTCACCCTGCTGGCAGGCGCACTCTTCTCAGCTGGAGCCTTGCCTCCAGGGGGCCGCACAACAGTATTTCCCTTCGGAGGCTGTTCAGCCCCCGAGTCCTTCTCTCCCACCTTGGACTTCTTCCTAGGCGGGGATCCCTCCATCGGGCGCTCCAGCGAGCGTCGCCGCACTCCCTCGCTCGGGGCAGGGGCGGGGGCAGAGGTAGCACCAGCACCCCCCGAGACCGAAGCTGCGCGGGTGCTGGCAGACGATGGTGATGCAGAAGACGAAAACCTCTGCTTGAATTTGGCCGCCAGATCCCTGACAGCAGGCGCCTTCGAGCCTCCCTCCATGCTTTCTTCCCGATCGGACGAATACGCGTCCACTATCTCAGTCAGGTTCGGCAACTCCGAACCAAAGGTGGATGCCTCGGCACCTGACGCAGCTCGGCTCGCAGCAGGATCGGTCAATGGGACCCCGACGGGCACAGCAACGGTGACGGCAGAACGATCTGGGTGCGCCTCGTCCACCTCGGCTACTCCGGTCCTCCTGTAGTGGCCGCGATACCTCGGCGTGTATCCCAGCAGCTTCCACGCCGATCTGGTCTCGTGACCTTTGTATCTCTCGACCTTGTTGATGTCTTCGACGTTCCTCCTCCAACCTTCACTCGCAGCTCGGCGTCGCCTCGCGCCTGCTTCTGCACAAGAGAAAATAAGAGCGTCAGCCCGGCATCATCAAAATCAGGCAAAAACAAGAGAAAAGAATCAGTGTTTACTTGGGACAGTCCCGGGGCGGCGAGGGACCATCAGCCTCCTATTCTTGCCAGCGCCGAACTCCCAGTCCCCCGAGACACAGAAGAAGTCTTCCTCGGCATTCTTACTCGAATCCTCTAAGGCTAGGACGAAGCCCCTTCGCTGCGGCTTCACACGGAGATAATATCTTCCCTCCCCAGCCTTGCAGATATCGTATGTATCCTCGATGTCATGAGGACCTAGGTTGGTCCCCAAGATCTCGTTCAGCTTCGCTGTGCCCATGATGACCTTATAGCCATTGGGCATCAGCTGACCTGGGGCAAGGGACCAAAGGCTAAGGCAGGCCCTAAGCAAGGGGTGCAGAGGAAATCTGACCCCGCCCTCGATCACGGAAATCAGAGGGAACGGCATCCAGCCGCAGGACCAGCGATACAGGGCACTGTCGGCGAGGTCCGCCGGCTTGAGGAGGACCCCCTCTGGAATGCTGAAAGCGACCCTAAACCTGGCTATGCCCTCGCCAGTATCTAGCTCGTATCTAGGGGTGCCCATGTCTAAAAGGGGTGACATCGAAGATAAACCCTAGAAGTCGCAAAGCCCCAAGAAAAACCAGACAGAAGGACGAAGCAACTTACAGAGACAAAGGGGCAGGTCAAGAACAGATCTGGGCGCGTCCTACGGTCGTCCTCGTTAGACAGATCTCGAGCAGCAGAGCAGAAATCGAAGGTGAAGGCGAAGGCAAAAGGAATCAGAAACGAGAAAGAAAGGAGACGACCCTATTTATAGAAGGGGAACCCTCGATTGGGTACCACTTTCGAATTCGAAAAGGCGGACTTCGCAGCCCGTGCCCGTCCCATTAATAAGACAACGCAATCAGCGCAGAAGCTACGCGTGTAGCCGTCGACTCAGTTCCCAAGACGGACAGGGCAGAGCATTTATTGCTTCAGAGAGTTGAAGCGACACCAAGTGATGATCGCTGCATCCCCAGATAGATTTTTTAGCTCTCGACCCCTAAAAGCTAGGGCGCTTAAGAGGTCAAAGGCTAGGGGGCAATTGTGTGGGGAGATTTCCTAAGCTCCAGGATTACGCTGATCACGGCCATCAGATGAGGCAAAGCACCCTCACGTGCCGCCCACGTGGCACCAGACTCACCCCGGCTACCAGGGCAGAGGCCTCAGCCGAAGTCAAGTAGCTCCGGACCGCTAGCGCCGGGCTCAGCTACTCTTTATGCACACCTCGGCAGAGAGGTCCACCTCGGCTGAAGGAGCCGGGACGGAAGCCGAGGCAAGAAAGAACCTCCACTCGCACCCCTCATCCCCCACGTCATCAGGCGCGTCAGGGAATAGGGGCGCAAGCCAATAAGACAGATGCGACATCCAGCCGTCCACAATCTTCGCCAGATCCCTGACAAGGCGGCATCCAGCGGTTGAAGCCACATCAGGGCAAGGCCCAAGGGCGGATCCGAGGGTATCCCAACCGTCAAAGGCACCCAACACGATCTGGCCCAACGTGACGCGCATTTAATGCGACGTGGGCTGACCCGACTGGCATTTAATGCAGAGTGGGCTAGATTGGACCGTATTAATTGCAATGTGGGCTGATCATGACTTCCCAGTCGAATCATGGGACCCACACCAAGATATCGTCCAAGATATCTTCCATCCAAATCGTCTATAAATATAGCTGCATTTCACATGTAAGGTACGCACAATCCAACTCGAGAGCCGTTACTCTGCCTCTCTTCTTCCTCTCCTTCCTTTGTTCCAGTTTACCCACTGACTTAGGCATCGGAGAGCCTTGCGCTGCTCAGGCCAGGGTCCTCTGACCGTTTGCTCCTTCTTTTCAGGCTTCCGGACGATCCCTAACCTCCATCATCTTGGATAAGTCCTCTAAGGCACCTCCTTATTGTGGGTCATATATTTTCTGCACCTACAGGGGTTATTCAATAATTGGATCTTTACTCGTAAGTGATTCTTCCTTCTCTGACTTTTATTAGTTGAATCAAAGTATGTATGGTCATATAATTTAGCTTGGAGGAATTTTAGTTGAGAGGTTGAGTTCAGCGAATTTCATGGAGCTCTTCAAGAATTCACAAGTTCAAATGAAGCTGTAATTCATGTAGGAATTTGTTTTGTTAGGGTTCTGGATCTTGGAGGCATTTTCTCCTGTGGATTCCCCTGCCTGAAATTCTATCTGATGTGATAATACCGACATTAACACCCCATGTTTTGTTTCATGTAGGACTCTCGCTGATAAAGAATTCCACTGGATTAACATGCTAGACAGGATCTCATGCAAGGGCCCGTAGGTGAAAAATTCACTTGGACTTTGTATTAAGGACTGCCATTGGTGAGAAAATCATATGTATTAACACACCAGATGGAATTTCACACAGGGGGTCCGAAGGTGAAAAATTCACCTAGATTCTGTATTTGGATCATTTTGATGCTTTTTAGTAGCAATATGTGATCCGCCATTGCCATTGATGCGTTTCCATGTATCCCAAATTTGTTGAATGTTTTTAGCAGAATGAGTGGGAACCTATTCAGCCCTCATTTAGGCTGTTTTGAAAACTTGAAATTGCTATGTAATAATTTAAGGAAGAAAAGGCTGAAGATAGCTTCCAACCTAATTTGGTTTATGACTTCTGCTCCATCCTTCAAGCGAATAACATAATGAATATCCATATGCTCTGCCAAAACATACAAAGCATAACCAAATGCACTCTTATATGAGCAACATTTTGTTTTGATTTGTTAATTCTCCATTTGAATCAATACTTATGATTCTCCAATGCATTTTTATTTATTTATTTTGTAGAATGTAAGTGATCTTAATTTCTAACTTTCTGGGCTATATTTCCTCACAACATCTTTCATTGTGGATGGTTTGCAGGGCATATTGTTTACAGGAAATTGAAAGAAAGAATAGGCCACTTCATTGCAAGGGGCCTTGTCAAGACACCATAGAGTAAAGATAAAATTGGAGGAGGCAATGATGTTTTTGTAGGGGATATAAGGGACACTGAAATTATTGTTCCTGCTGTCCAAGGTAATGATGTACTCATTATTCTCACAAGTGCCATGGGGAAAGTGAGACCATCTTCTGATCCTAGCAAAGGTGGCCGAGTGTTCTATTTTGAAGAAGAACAATACCCCCAAACAGGTAATTGTACTTTTGGTTGGTTCATCTTACATTTTTTCCCCTTATTTTTTTTCTTTCTTGGCTTGTTAGGTGGATTGGATTGGACAGAAGAATCAAATAGATGCTAGTATGTAAGCTTGATTCTCCCTTTTTTATCTCTCTTTCTTATCCCATGTTTTATTTAAGCTAGTCTTTTGTATTTGAGGGCCGTATCGCAAGCTTCTACTTATTTTTATTCAGTTTTGATCTAAATATATGGCACAAGCTAAGGATACTCTTTCAAAATGTTTTATTCTGGTTTTAGAAGGCCACTGATACAATAATATTGAAGTAAATTATTTTTAGACTAGTCATAACTTAGTCTTAGTTATGCCTGAATGCTTCTCATACTGAATTATCTGGATATCTTGTTGCTAAAAGCACAGGAGTGAAGCACATTGTTTTGGTTGGATCTATATATATATATATGGGAGATGCTCCTGTGAGAGTTACTCTCACAGGAGCATCTCCCTATATATATATATAGATAACTATGTTGATAAGATATTTGCTAAACAAAAACTCTTAAGATGGCAATAACTCATGATTGGATCATTTCTTAAGATAAGAATAACTGTAACTGTCATTGTCACTTAATTTAGCATGTGCTGAACTAATGAATTACATAGAAGGGGACCCCAACAATCTATATGGATAGATTGTCTATGCTACAGGCTGAGGAGGGCTTTGACCTTCTATTTTAGATCACTGGGCCACTGGGCCCTGGACTGGGCCCATTAAACTCAATTCTCCAACTCTGTCTCCCCTTATTGTCATTTTCTTTCCCTCAAAAAGCACTTCAAGACAAAAGAAACTCTTCCAAATCTATTTCCTTATACTAAAAGAGAAGAATTCTCTGAAATGTCACTTGTCCATTAGTGATTTTGATTCTGAGATGGGAAAAGAGTCGAGTGAGAACTATAGAAATCTTTGCAACTTGCTTCTGACCTAGCAATTCTTCCAACGAAAACTAACCAACAAGATCAGAAAAAAGATATTGGGTGACCTTGAAAATCTGAATGCCTGTCTTTGCCACGATGCCTGAGATTCCAAATCCACTGATGTGTGGATGTTGGAAGACTTTAGGGAAGAAATCTGGCCTCTACTAACTATTTCTTGACATGTAATATGGTTTTTTTTAGACATACTTTTCATATGACAAAGATGCTTTACTTTGTACGAGGTTAACATGTTACCATCTTAATTTTGCCAACAACACTCAAAGAAGATAATAGTTTCTCTTCTTTTCCTTTTTTTTTTATAATAATTGTGACTTCTTGGGTTTTGCTACAAGTTGATGAGTACGCTTGGCATGTGATGAAGACATGCTTTAATGGAAACATTCAATAGGCAGGAACTTCTGGATATATTTAAGTCTACCCTTTCTTTGTTTTTCAAATATACTAAGGTCGAAATTGCATCTAAAGTTCTAAACCCCACAGTCTAAGGTTAGCAAGTTTGTTCTACTTGTTTAGAAAATAGGGATAATAGCAGAATACCTACCTGTACTATACAAATAATGCAGACTAACCCTTGGACTTTGGTATTTTGTACTAAACCTACATGAAGTTCTAACTAACATGCAAAAGGAATGGATTCTGTTAGTATTCATGGCGTCTACGTATAAATGACTTCTGGTGCATATTGGCGGCAACTTACTCTTCCAAATGGCTTATGAACGAGACTTATTTGCCCCTGAAAAATAGTGGCTGGCGATTGGATCGTAGTTATACCAACATTCACAATGGTATAGATGTATGTGGAAGGAAGGTACCAACCAATACCTTTCGAGGATTCACTTCCTATTGGGGAGAAGATCATTTGATTGCTTACACTTGATAATGATCTTTAAATAATCCTCTCGTCTCAGTCCAAATCCTTTTATGTTTGTTTGGAATTAGGATTTGGAAGCAAAGAGAAATACAATTCCCCAAATCAAAAAAATAAGAAAAATTCCATTTGGAATTTGAGAATCTGGGAGGGGTTGGAATTGAATGGGAGGAAATGATTGAAGCCCAAATTCTAGTATTCTATCTACCAAATGCTAAAAGTCAACAGTTAGTCGCGTAAATTCCTTAAAAAAAGTGGAATTCCATCCATCTGAGATTCGATGCAAACTGCATATCGGATGATCGGGAGAAGAAAGAGAGAGGGGGGGGGGGGGGGGGGGGGGGGGGGGGGGGGGGGGGCTGCTGCTAAAAAAAAAGAAAAAAAAAAGACTAAACTCATCTTCGAACATGAGACGCCTCTGGATATCGTCCATGGAAGAATCCAAAGCGTCTTTGTCTATGACAACTGAAGAGGAGGAGGAAACGGAGGAGGAGCATTTCCAAATTGGCGATTGGAGGGAGAAGAAGATGCGCGTGGGAGAGGAACATGGAAATGAAAGCAGTGAGCCTCGTCTTACTCCTACTCCTTTGAAGGTGGTGGTGTAGCATGGTATGAGATGCACGCGGGAAGTGAATGGTGATGCTGCAGAAGAGACTATGTAAACGGCTGTTAATGCGATGTTAAGGAGAGAGCAGGTCGCAGGAGAAGACGATGACTTTTTTTTTTTTGAGGAAACAACGAAAATCAAGATTTGGATTTTTCCTTCTTCCCTTTTCTATTATGTTTGGTTTGAGGTATGAGATTATACCTCTGAAAGCGCTGATGCTCTTGATGGATACCACTATGATCGGCAGAGCTTCTTACGAAGATCGCCGAGAAGGAGGGGTGGTTTCTCCCAAAGTCGCCAATGAAGAAGAACCCTAACCGCAAGAGAAAAAAAGGAAAAATGATAAAAAAACGGCAAGGCGTGACTTATATATGGAGGGGTAAATTCGTCATTCCACATTTTCCGTCACGACTGTTTCTATTTGCATTGTGATTTAAAATACAAGTAGGTTTAGTTTTAAAAAAATTTGTACAGGGGGTAGTCTACATTATCTTCATAGTACAAGCTATTATATATCCCTAGAAAATACCTTGATTAGACATGCATGACAGTATGAACATTTTATAAGTATACGAACCCGTATACGAACCCGATATCTCTCAAAAAAAAACTTCAGCTAGCAAATTTATTCCAAATGTCTTTCAGAAACATTACAACTATCAAGAATGTCTCTAATAAGAGAGAGTTTCACTTAAGAGGTGCATGGCACTTCTTCACTCAAATGGCTTCATACAAAACAATTTAACCGGTGTTGCTAAATTTTTACTCATCGGCAAATCATAAGCCAACACATTCACGGTTAACACACTGCCTTGGTATAGATCCGTGGGTCCTTGTGTTATAGTGTCACCCCTATACCAGTAGCCAAATGTAAAAAATAAAAAAAAAATGTTATAGCCCACCTAGGCTGGCTCGAAATGGTTCGTTTTACTTTCTCTTCTTCTTTTTTTTTTCTGCTTTGATTTGGCATATTTTTCTTTTATATCGATTTGATTTTAGATCTGCACATACTTAGGGATTTTATTTATGCTCCTGTTTCTATAAATGGCATATTTTTCTTTTTATTTTCTAGCCTCTGAGATGCCATATTGTGATTTTATTTATGCTCATGTTTCTGTAAATGGCTTGCATAAGCTTTCACCATGAATCCCTCGTGGCAAGTCTGAATAATTGGATGTTAACAAGCTTAGATTATGGGCATTTGTTGGACACACTCTGGTCATCCATTTTGGGGAGTTTCTTTGAAGGAAAATAATGTTTGCCTTGCCGTAGCAATGATTATGGAGCTACTGTCATATTTTGTTTTAGAGTTGGATTCATAATTTTTGAAAATGGCTAAGTCACATTCTAAATCTGATTGGAATCGACATTCTCTAGCGTAAACTGTCCATAGTACAATGCATAAGAGAAACTCTCGAGGACTTGGGGCTCTATCTAGACTTGCTTGGCGAATGCTCAAGCACATGAAAAGGGTATCAATTTCTGCAAAGCATTTCTTAGATCAAGATCTTATTTAATTGTATGAAGGCTGAGTGTTGGCTTTGTTTTTTTTTTCATTTTTTGGCCTGGGATGTGGGTTTCTTAATGGAGATACCCCTAGTTATTGAGGGACATTTAGTTTAGTTATCCCCTTTTTTATGTATTTTAGTTTGTTTCAATGAGAATAGAAAGATTACCGTTTCTTTCAAAAAAATTCCTTGTGGATTTGAGTGCCTGTGTATGCTCACACAGCGGAATCCTGTGGGTAAAGCGCGCAGGATAAACCTTAATAAGTGCCCGTGAGCATCGCAGTCCCTTGATCAAATTTGGTGACAGTGACATGTTGAAAGGGGTCATGGTTGGACCTAAACTCCCACTACGCACGGGGAATGCACATAGCTAAATCGGAAGTAGAAATCGAAAAGCCAAAAATAAAAATAAATTAGATTTCTATGTACCCAATGTTCTTCAAGACCTGAAAGTGGCAATTCAACCCTTTCTTCCATATCTTTTGTAGCTTTTCTATCTTGTATTGTAAAATTTGAGTAGACATTGTCTTAAGCTATCGAAGAACAGGTAAGGGGGTCATGTGTTCTATAAATGACCCGCGACCTACACGTCCGAACATTGAGTTCTACATTCAATTGTAAAATAAAATGTTGTACTTGAAAATTGAAATATAGTGAGAAATACATTCTCATATTGTTTTTCCCCCCCCCCCGTCTTGGATCAAGTTCTTTTTTTAAAAATCTTTTCCTTTTATATGATGGCATTTTTCATGTCATCCACGAAAAATATGAGAACATACTCCTCTAGTAGAGGAAGATGGAAAGAAAAAGAATGAGCTGCAAATAAATACAGCCCGCAAATTAGGTCGAGTATTGAAATCTCGAGAACTAAAGTGAAGGACAATCTGGTCTATAAAAACAAGTATGTCTACGGTATAGGATGGTTATGAACATTAGCTAATATTTGAGGACTGTCTCGGAGCTACAGAGGGATATTTGAGCCCATTTTTTCATTAAAACCCCAAGGAAAAAAAAATAAAATAAATAAATAAGTAAAAGAGCTTGTACCACACGAAACCTTTATTGCATGTGTACGAATGCCTTCTCCTCGTTTAAATACTGATTTTTCATCACCTCTATGCAAGCGAGTGGCTGAAAATTACCTTACCTCTAAGCACCATTTTTATAACAGCTGTGAGTGCCTAAAAATCACGGACTTGATTAGTGAAGGTTTGGGGTCTCCCGGAGATTCCCTCATGAGGTGGATATTCCCGTCCAGAACCTGAAAGGGAGAGAAGAAGAAGGAGACAATCGTCAGAGACCTTGGCTGTAGGCAGCGCAAGGCCCTCCGATACCTAAGTTAGTTTAGGGAACTCAATAGTAGGATCGAGGAAGAAGAGAGGCAGAGTGAGGACTCAAGAGTAATATGTTCGGTCATACCTGGAACGTGAGAGAGCTTCTCTATTTATAGAGGAAGTCTCATGATAGAGGACGGTGGGGTCCGCTGACTTGTCTTGTACTTGGGAGACACAGTCACGTCAGCTCACATTCCCTTAAATGTGGTCTAGTTCGCCCGCCATTCATTAATTGACAATCCGATTGGATCCACCTTTCATTAAATGGTGGTCCAATCGCCCCACAATGCATTAAATGAGGGTCTAATCGGGCTTCACCTTGTCTGGGCCTTTCGGCGGTAGTCCCATCGGGTCTCGCCTGGGGCCTCACCCTGATGGAGACAAAACCGCTGGATGCAGATCTGCCAGGGATTCTGGGCGGTTGAGATGTCTTCTCAGTATCATCCGCGCGTGCCCATATCTCATCATGCATTCTATGACGTGGCTAGTTCTCCGGTGGTGCTTTGGCAGTTAGCGCTCGTCTCGTCGGTCATGCTGGTACGGGACTGGGATGCTTGGCTGAGGCCGATGCAGGCTGCCGAGGTCGGACATGTCCGAGGCCGAAGTAGGCTGCCGAGGTCAAGTATGACCGAGGTCGGCACGGGCTTGGCTGCGGCTGTCGCCCTATCATCACCGCATAGGTGTGTGTAGCCGAGCTTGAGACATAATTAGCCGGTCATCTTACCGGGGCTAATGTAATCTCGGTGTTTTTAAGGACGTCCCCTCACAATTGCCCCCTAGCTTTTGAGCTCTTAAGAGTTTCTCAAAACTCTTTGAGGTTCGAAGCTGCAAGATGTGAGGGCACTCGGAGATCGGTGGTAGAAGGTAACGTCCTTCAGGACATCTCTTTCCGTACCGAGGTGCTTTTCAAATCCCACCTCGGTTATGTCCGCTGACGTTTCATCCTTATCCATTTCCATCCTGTCTGCCCAAGGTAATAAATGCTACGGTACATTCGATGTAGAAGGTGTACCGTTGAAGCTACGTGTCGATACTGGATGGGTGGTTTAGATATTTCGGAGGCGCGTGCTCTGTGCCGAAGGGACGTGCACGGCGCTCAAGGCTTGGCACATGCGTCTTCGGGATGTGACTCGGGACGTGAAAGGGAGCTCCTTCCCCCATCTATAAAATCAGAGGACTAGGGCTCCTTTTCTGTTTCTACTTGTGTTTTTGCCAGAGAAGAAGAAAAGAGTCTTTCGCAGAAGAGAGTCTGTCCCGAAGAAAAGCGCCGTTGGGATCGATCCATTCTAGGTTCAACCCTGCCTCTTGCTCATTCCATTCTTGTAAGTCTTTCTTCTCTGCGTTGTCTCCTCCCTTTCCATAGTTAGGGTTCTGTTTCCTTAGATCATAGGAAAACCATAGAGATGGGCGCTTACAGCTACTGGGTAGAAAACGAAGGGGCCATAGCTCAACTCAAGTTAGTGTATAAGATTCCCGAGGATGTATTGCTCAAAGCCCCCCACCCTGATTCTTATATTGACGGCATCATTTACAATGGCTGGATGCCATTCCCCTTCATAGCCATAGTAGAAGGCGGAGTTCATTTTCCCCTTCATCCTCTGCTTAGGGATTGCCTCTAGGCATGGAACCTCTGCCCTTGTCAGTTGATGCCGAATGGCTATAAAATCATCATGGGCACGGCCGTGCTCAATGAGATTTGAAAATCAACCTTGGCGTCCACGATATTGAGGACGTTTATGACCTTTGTAAAGCCCGTGACAACGCCTACTATCTCCGGATTAGGTCGGGCCAGAGTAGTTTTATCAAAGCCTTGGAGGACTTGAGTAAGTATACCGGGGATGACCGCCTGCATGTTTCAGGTAACTGGGAGTTCAACGATGATGAGCCCGCGTCGAATAAACTTTATCGGATCCCCCGTCGTCTCGGTCCTCCTCCAAGAAAATACTGCATCCTTATTTTGCTTTTACCTTTATTCTTATAATGCCGAGCTGACACCTTTCTTCATGTAATTCCTGCACAGGTATCGCCGACAGGAGGAGAGAGGCTCAGAGAGTCGGTTGGACCAGGAACGAGGCCTGGCTTCGTGCTGTAAGGAGCTATCATGGCCACGCTGATAAGTCGGCCTGGCTTCGTGCTGTAAGGAGCTATCATGGCCACGCTGATAAGTCGGCCTGGTCTCTTCTCGGCTACAATCCGAAGTACAAGTCCTATTTCAAGAGGAAGGACGACCCGAGTTCGGCACCCGCATCCGTGGTCGAAGAAGGAAACCATCCGACCGAGATCGAGGCAAGTGACCGAGCGGTGTCCGGAGCAAGGGCTTCCACATCAAAGCCGGAGTTGGAAGAAGTTCCTCCAAGAAGGAAAGAGTCGCGCTAGTCGTCTCGATCCCCTTCTCTGAGTTCGACAGAGGGAAAGATGGTGAGAAAAAGGCATCTGGTGCTGGACAGCTTGGAAACCCTGGCGCTTGGGGGTCAGTCTTCTGAGGCACCAGTAGATTCGGTCATCGCGGAAGACCTTGTCCCCGTGCTGCCAGGGGTTCCTCCGGCCTCTGGCCAGCCGGACTCGGCTGCTCCCGCAACTTCCTCCGAGTTACCGGCGGATGTCTCTGGGCCGCAGACAGCTGCTCCCGAGCCGACGTCGAGTGCTCTTGTTCATAAGCGGGCATCCGATGCCGCATTGGCAAAGCGCGGGCAGGAAAAAAGGCCGCCCTCGCCGCTACTGCTGAGGGGGGGGGGGTCTGGATCTCATTCAACGAGAGGATCTGACCTCCCTATGCCCTGGAAACCGGATCTACTGCTGGAGCCTGGGAAGCCGGTGATGACCTAGGATCGAATTCTTCGGAAAGTCGATCCTTTTGTACTCGGGGCGCTTGGGCGGGCTTGCGCCCTCCCGTTGGAAATCGCCTAGCTTGAGGAGTATGACGACACCAAGCTAGCACTGACGTGTTTAGAGTTGTCTCTTGCGGTAAGTCTGTTTGGGTCTTCCTCTCTTACGTTTCTTTGTCAAATTTTTTTTTGTTTTGATTTCGATTTTGACTCTTAACGCCTTGCTTCCCTAAGCAGAATGTGCAGAGGAGCATGGTCGCCCTGGACCGGCTTCATAAGAGTGGCCCAGCGCTTGCCAGGTTGGAGGGTGAGAAGAAAACTCTTCGGGGAAAGCTAACTGAGATGACTCAGACGCTGAAGCACACAGAGGAAGTGAAGGACGGCTACAGGGCCAAGCTTGAGAAGTTCAAAGTTGAAGATGCCATGCGCACATCCGAGGTCGAGGCCTTGAAGAAAAATCTTGGTGAATTGGAGTCCTCCTTGAAGGTGCAAGAGGTGAAGAGGAACGACCTCGAGGCGAGGCTCCGATCCAGAGATGAGCGGATAGCCGAGCTCGAGGAACTCAAGGAGGGAGCCGAGGCTAGGCTTGAATCAGAATGTGATGCTGCTTATGAAGAGGGTGCGGAGAGTACAATAATTCACTACAGAGCCCAGGTCATCAAAGTGAGGGACAGAGCCTGGGAAGGAGCATGGCGTGCGGCCCTAAAAGAAGCGGGGATCTCCGAGGGTCATCCCGAATTCAGAGATCCACCTCCATATCCAGTCAAAGCGCGCGAGCCAAGCTCCGCTCCTGCTAAGTCTTCTGCGCCCAAGGCTCCTACTGTGGTGATCGAAATCTCCGAGGTCGCCGACCCCGAGCCCGTCCAAACCGAATCCGGTGCCGTTCCTGAGCCTGTGTCTTCTTGAAGGGTTTACTTTTGATGTATCTTTTCTCTTTTTTCTTCTGTCTTGGATGTAATGACTGGATGTAATGATCATCTTTTGGAATGAAATCCTCCTTTTTTTTATAACTTTGATCTTTGTCTTTTGGTGTCTGTTTTCATCATGTCTTCTGCTTGTAATAGGATGTAATTAACAGAGATCATTTCTGCTTGTAATCCTTCTTGATATTTCAATAAAAAAATTCTCTGTCTCGCGTCTTCTCTTTTGTTACTTTGAGAATTTTTTCTGCACTTTTCCTTTTTTCTGGCCGCCTAGGAATTTCACCCGTGGCAGGATAGGCCTCGCCGCACACTTGTTGAATTAGGATCAAGACGTGACTAACTGGCTCGTTACTAGAGGCATAGTCTCACCGGTCAGCGATCTGGCATTCTTACCGAGATGCGCGTGACCAAACTGCCCCAGTGTTACTTTTGCTAGTCTCAGCACGGGCTTAGCCAAATAGGGACGTAACCAGCTAGTTCATCACCAGAGGTGTAGTCCTGTGGGTTAGCGATCTGGTATCCTCACCGAGATGCACGTGACCAAACTGCCCCAGTGCTGCTTTTGTTAGTCTCAGCACGGGCTTAGTCAAATAGGGACGTAATCAGCTGGCTCGTCACCAGAGGTGTAGTCCTGCAGGCCAGCGATCTGGTATCCTTACCGAGATGCGCGTGTGGCCGAACTGAAGAGTGTACCACAGCCGGACTGGGGAATTACACTACTGTCAAGCTCTTCATCTTGATAAGGTTGAAAGCAATCAAGGATTTAAGATCATTCGGGAAACAAGAACTTCTTTCATTGATCTTCAGAAAGTGATTACAGTTCAGAAGTAATACTTCTTGAGGTGCGTCGCATTCTACGGTCTGGGCAACTCTTTGCCGTCCAAGTCCTTAAGTCTGTAAGCTGACTGCCCAGCAGTTGAGATCACCTTGAATGGTCCATGCTAGTTTGGTTCGAGTTTGCCTTGGTTTGGATCCCTATCTGCGGGGAGTGTCTTCTTCAAGACCAATTCTCTGATCGAGAATCTTCTTTCTTTGACCTTCTGATTATAACCCTAGCCAGCTGCTGCTGATAGGCTGCCAGACGGATGGCTGCTGCTTTTTTGCGTTCTTCAACTAGGTCCAGCTCTCGAGCCAGGTTCAGGTCATTTTGGCCCTAATCGAAGAGTTCCGATCTCAAGGTCCGGAGACTGACCTCAAGTGGATTCATCGCTTCCATTCCGTAGGCCAGATAGAAAGGTGTCGCCGAGGTGGAGCGCCTTGGAGTCGTCCTGTAGGCCCAGATGACACTTGGTAGCTCTTCCACCCATCTTCCTTTAGCTCGGTTGAGTCTCTTCTTGAGTCCGTCGAGCATCACTTTGTTGGAGCTTTCAGCTTGACCGTTGCTTTGAGGATTGGCTGGAGTGGAGTAGTGGTTTCTGATGCCGAGCCCGTGGCAGAAGTTCTTGAAGAGGTTGGAGTCGAATTGGGTCCCATTATCCGAGACCAAAATTCGTGGAATGCCGAATCTTGTGATGATATTCTTCCACACGAAATTCTTCGAATCCTGTTCGGTGATGGAAGACAAGGCTTCTGCTTCTACCCACTTGGTAAAGTAATCGGTGGCCACGATCAGCCATCACTTATTCCCTGGAGCTCGGTGGAGCGGCCCCACGATGTCTAATCCCCACTGGGCGAAGGGCCACGGGCTGGAGAGAGGGCTCAGAACTTGCGCCGGTTGTTGGAGAGATGGGGAGAACTTCTGACATTTCTCACACTTCATGGCATACAGTTGGGTATCATTCTGCATATACGGCCACCAGTAACCCTGGCTGATGGCTCGATAGGCTAACGATCGTCCTCCGATGTGGCTCCCACAGATTCCTTCGTGTATCTCATAAAGAAAGTCGTCAACTTTAGTCAGATGCACACATTGAAGTTACGGGCCGGTGAAGGACTTTTTGTAGAGTTTTTACTCTGGAGACAACCAGAACCGTGCTGCCTTGATTCTGATCTTGTGAGCTTCGAGTTTGTCCTCGGGAAGCCGGTCGTCTCTGAGGTAGGTGATGATAGGGTACATCCAGCTCCCACCGAAATCAATGCACAAAACTTGACGAGGCGGGGACAGTTCTATGCTTGGCTTTCCCAGGGATCCCACTTCGACGATTCTTTTGTTTCCTGCTTCAACGGCGGAGGCGAGGTTGGCGAGAGCATCTGCACGAGAGTTGGACTCTCTGCCGACCTGCTTGACTTCTGCCTTTTGGAACTAAGCGATGAGCTATTTTGCAAGGGCAAGGTAGGATGCCATTCTTTCGTCGTGAGCCTGGTAGTTTCCAGTTAGCTGGCTCGTAACCAACTATGAGTCACTGAAGACTACCAGCTACTGCGCTCTGAGGATTTTGACACTATTCAGTCCTGCAATCAGTGCTTCATATTCAGCTTCGTTGTTAGACGCCTTGAAGTCAAGAGTTAGAGCTTGTTCGATGACAAGTCCCTCCGGAGATTGAAGGACTACACCAGCACCAGCTCTTTTAGAGGTAGAGGATCCGTCGACAAAGACCTTCCAAGCTGAAGCAAGGAATCGTTTCCAAGATCACTCTTCTACAGTCTCTGTGACTTCGTCCTCATTCTCTGGCCCCCCTAGTACGGTGTCGAGTGGGGTCGGTGCCGAACTAGGAGAAATGAATTCGACAATAAAATCTGTCAAAACTTGCGCCTTGACCGCCGTTCTGGGTTGATATCTGATGTCGTACTGCCCCAATTCGACGGCCCACTTGGATACTCGTCCGGAAAAATCAGCCTTCTTGAAAAGAGTTTTCAGTGGGTGCTCAGTTACGACCACTATCGTATAAGTTTGGAAGTAATGGGAGAGCTTGCGAGAAGCACTAACGAGCGCTAGTGCTAACTTCTCCATTGGCAGGTATCTGGCCTCGGCATCTAGTAGGATCTTGCTCGTATAGTAAATCGACTTCTGCTGCTTGTCGTCCTCTCTGACGAGGACCGAGCTCACCGCGTGGTCCGAGACCGCCAGGTATAGGTAAAGCACTTCTCCCCGTGTCAGAGTCGAGAGCAGGGGAGGTGACGCCAGATAAGCCTTCAGCTCCTGTAACGCCTTTTCGTATTTTGGGGTCCACTAGATCCGCAATGATGGACCGCGCTTCTGCCTGGATCTACCGAGGTCGGCGGACGTGGGAGTCCGTTGGGTCCGACCCTTTCGTAACCGGGGGGTAGAGGCGTGCATCAACATCTTTTTTGTGTGGGTGTGCTAGATTTTCTATTTTACTTGGAATTGCAAGTGGTGATCCGGAGATCAACCTTCGCAAGTAAAAAGGAAATCAACTTCTTTCAAGTTTTCTATTGCACATATATTTAAGAAAAGAGACATTTTCTTGATTTGCCGTGAAAGGCGATTTTATTGGCATTTATAGCCGATTTTGGCGTTTATAGCCAATTTTTGGCGTTTATAGCCGATTTACAATTCTTATCAATAATGAAAGACAAGAGTTGTGATTTTTGTCTCTTTAAAAAAAAAATACAAACTACAATGAAAAGCAAGAAAAGGAGGATCTAACTTCTCAGGAGATTGTGGGGGACCGTTCAGATTGACGGTCGCAAGCCATATGTGGACTTCGCTATCATCCATGCAGATGAGAACAGAGGAAGCTATTGATTCGCTTGGCTTGGCTATAACCTCAGGTTTTTAGAGGAAAAAGACCAAAAGGAGGTCCTATGTCCAATAAAGAGCTAGGTAGACGGGCTGAAAAGCCATGTCTAAGCCATTGGAGGCAGAAGGAGAAGGCAAGGACCTTGGGGGGGGGGGGGTACCCCCCAAGGGACTTTTGTCACCGTGTAGCGGTGGTCGGTGTAGAACTTCCGCAGAGTTTTCTCTCTTAGATTTCTGAGGATTTTCTGCAGTCTCTTGTGCTGTTGTTTGTGCTTTCTGTCTTTTTTCCGTCCTTTTCTTCTTGGAGAGCTCTCTTATTTATAGGCTTTTAGGTAGCCATTTAGGAGGGTTTATGAGCCTTAATTGTCGTAAAACTACATAAAGGGAGGAGTTACAAGATTGAATTCTTTATTTTGTAACTCCTTTTTCTTGGCTTCTGATTGGCCGGAGGAGATTAAGGGTATTTAATCGCCTTTAATCGCCATGATGGGCGGAGTTTCATGGGTTAAATGCCAAGAATCTCTTGACTTGTAACTCCCGGATGCTTGCTTCTGATTGGGCCGTCCAAAGAAATGGATTAATGACTGTAATAAAACTAGTCAATTAATCGCATTAAGTGGTCGCCGAGCAGTTGAAGAGTCGCGGGCCGTGCTGCGTCTTTTGAGATTCTTCTGGCGATGATCATCGATGGATCTTCATGTAGATCGACATCGGATGACCATGTATTTTCAGGTGTTGGTTGCCAGCAACGGGTCGGTGCCATCTGTCCTGTCGATTTCTCGATCGGTCGGGTAGAAAACACACTTTTTTTTGGTTGACCAGTTGGCGATCACTGTTGATTTCGATACTGTTGATGATTAATCCATGTTTTTGACGGATGTCAGAGGATTTGGTGTCTCAAAAGTATGAATATTGGAAATACTAGAGGCCGGACGCTTCGAATCGCGAAAAAAAACGGCGAAAAAACGGGGTTTCCGGGGCTCACCGGGCGATCTCGGGCCCCAGGGTCGCAGGGGCCTGCGACCCTGGGGGGTTTTACCCCCCTTTTATCCCGTTTTGTGTCCGTTTTTGCTATTTTTTATTCTTTTTTCTTCTGTATTTTTCATTTTTTTTATCATTTATTGGCCTGATTTTCCTGTAGAAAACCTGATGAGAATCCTTGCATTTTATTTTGCAAAGTTTCCAATTTTCTGAGAAAGCCGAAGACTTTGTTGCGCAGAGCTGCCGATTTTCCGTCAAAAGCTGAAACTGGGTCAAACGATGTCGGAATGGCCTGAAATTTGGGGTGAAGCCTGCTGAGCAATAAATAAGACCAACCATAGGCTTTTTCTTGAGTTTTGAAGCCGTTTGGGGTCCTATCACCAGTAGACTTGCTTTTATCGCGATGAAGATGTCGCGGCTTGATGTGCGGTCAATCGATGTCCGATTGACTTGAAATTTGACAGGGAACCTATTGGAGTCATTTTAAGATGATCCATAGGCTCTGTCTTGGAAACCATGGTCCCGGGGAACTTCGCCGCCGAGAGGCCTAATTTGGCTTCCGAGCGTCAAAGTATGGTCAAATGTTGTCGAAATGACCTGAAATTTGACATGTAGCCCTTTGTAAGCATTTTGAAGCCGTCCATGTGCTCTATCTGATGAGTGATGGCCTCGGTGGTTCTCGCCGCCGAGAGGCTTGATTTAGCTGTTCGAGGGTTGATGTAGGGTCAAACGTTGTCGGTTTGACTCGGAACTTGACGTGGAGCCTTTTGGATGTATTTTGAGACCATCCATCGGCTCTGATCGAAGATTTGGTGTCTCCGATGTTTTCGCCGCCGGGAGCTCGTTTTCAGCTGCCGGAGAAGCGAAGTTAGGCGAAATGATTTTGAAATGGCCCGAAACTTCTTGTGTACTCCTCTTTTGGTTGTCTTGAAGGATCTTGCTGTTTTTATTTGATTCTGAGAAGATTTGATTTTTTGGAAGTAGCGTTGCCTATTTATGGCAGGTTGTGACTTCATGTAGCTCTTTGGATCTTGAAGAGGCAAAGTGACATTTTTGGTGTCAACAAATGCCCCCTCGAGGTACAGCGACGAGTTGCTTAACTTTTGTAGTCGATGTGCCTCGAAGAGATTTTTGAAGGAGCGCCTGTGACTGGACCAGGAGTCTTTGAGCAGTCTTTCTTTTTGGTATTTGTAGCCTTTTGAGCTTCCAGGGGAATTTTATGGTAGTGAAAGGGATCACGTACCATATCGAGGCAAAGTTTTGAAGATGACATCAGGGATGTGGATTTGGGTTTTGACCTTGTGACCTAACAGGCTGTATGTGGCAGGTTAGGGGGTGGGGTTTGGTTTTGACCGTGTGACCCAACAAGCTGTATGTGGAATGTTGGGGGATCAATTTTGGTTTGATCTTGTGACTTAACAGGCTGTATGTGGCAAGTTAGGGGGATCAGGTTTTGGTTTTTGTTTTTTTTTTTTTTCTTTGCAGAATGTCAATTTCAAGATTTTGGCTCAATTTGGTAGATGAGGCTGGATGGTTTGATTTTTAGAAGCTCATGGGGCTTGGAATTCTTTTTTGTATGGTCAAATCAACTCAAAAGAGGCATGCAACCATTTTTGTATGCTCTTGGTAAGAGGGATTTCTCTTTGACTCAAAGGCCAAATTTTTTTTTTTAGTGCCTAGGTGGTCAATCCTGGCTCATATGGGCTAACCCATTGGACCTTAAGCTTTTGAAATGGCTTAGAACTCATATGGTGTCATTTTTGTAAAGAATATAAAAAAATATCTCCTTTGGATAGAGAATATCTAGGAATATCTTTGCTTGGAGAGAATCTCTCATGTTCCCTTTATTTTGGGATAGGATATCTCAAGATATCTTTCTTTTGGGAAGAATCCTTCATTGATCTTATCTTTTGGGAGAAAATCTCTCATTATTTTCTTTTTGGGAGAAAATTCCTCAAGGATATCTTTCTTTTGGGAAAGAATCTTTCTAATCTCTTTCTTTGGTAAGGTTACTAATTAGTAACACTTACCTCTTCTTCTTTCTTTCTTTGGTTTGCTCTCTTCTATAAAAGCAAGGAGGAGGTTGGATCTCTTGCTCTTATTGCTTTCTTTTGCAACAATCCCAAGAGGGCTTCAAGACCAAGAGTTCTTCTTCTTCAAGATCTTCAAGACTTTTCTTCTTCTTCTCCATCAATGGCTTCAAGTGAGTTCCCTTTTTCAAGAAAACTCCATTGTAGGAAAAAAAAGTTCTTTCTTTCTTTATTTGTTTTTTCCTTTTGTTTTCTCTTTTTTTTTCACGTGTTTGCTTCTCTTTTTTTTCACACGTTTTTTTTTTTGCTTTCTTTCTCTTTCTCTTTTTTTTTTTGCATTTTTTTTTGTTTCTTTTGTGGGCCGTATGGACAGATCCGTACGGATCTGGCCGTACGGCCACGTGGCCTGTGGGCCAGCCCCTTTTTTCTTTTCATTTTTTTTTTTGTTTTCTTTCCCTCTTTTTTTTTTGAGAAAGTTTCTTCTTTTTTTTTTGCTCATCATGATAATGCAGTTTTTTTATCAAGATGTTCATGCATGTATATTTTGTAAATTGAATTGTAGCATGATGTGATAGCATACCTGAAAGTTTTCGCAAATTTGGAAATTTGGAGCTTGCAGTGATGTTGAGCCCTTCCTGATTTTGCGAAGACTTTGAGGTTTCGAAACTTTGGAGTTTCGGAGCTCGCAACAATGTTGAGCCCATCTTTAAGCTTTCTATTTCTTTCGGGATAGTTCATTTTCTTTGGAATTGCCCCGTCATCATGTCAAAATTTCGCCATATTTTCTTTTAGGGAGATTCTGTCGTTTTGATGTTTGATCTTTTTCTTTTCCATCCTTTGCAGGTGGTTCTTCCAGAACAAACAAGGGTAAATAGCCTGCTACAAGCGTACCTCGTCGATCTGCTAGATCTTCTAATCCAGCCGTTCAGCAGGCCTTTGAGAAGGTCCAGTATGTTGAGAGAAATCTGGAAGAATGCGACTCCCTCAATAGAGATGAGATGAGGCAGCAACTGATCGCTATCAAGGGAGAGGAATTCTATAAGATCATGGTAAGCAGTCGTCCATGGATGATGGAAGATCAGAGTGTTTTACCCAAGCCTACCTTCTTCTTTGGTGATGCCGTCCCTGATGACATGACATACCAGAGGAGATGGTTTCAGTTATCTTTCACAACAGTTGGTGAGAAGAAGACTTTTGCTACCCGGTCGACGTTTGATCGCACCGTCTCAATCATGAGCCTTGCCCCGACGTAATCTAAGAGGGAAGATCCTCCAAGCTGGGTAAGAAGGAAAAATGTAATCAAGACCGGGATTTTTGTTGGCGGTTCTCCTGGATATACGGAGAGGTCGCCTGTTGACATGGACCTGTTGATGCCATCCAGCGGCTACCAGGGTTCTGATTATCCATCGGTCGATTTGAGACCGGTGGGCCTTGGTATTTTCAGCGGTGACGGCAGCAATTGGATAAAGCCTTTTCGACTTCGTGGCCATTTCAATGCTGACTCCGAGTGGAAGTCGTGGACTGATCGCGTCCTGCTGATTGGTGGCGCCGTTTTGAAGGAAGCCGGGATTTTTGATGCGGTCCGCGCCTTTAGGGAGACCGTGATCTTTTCCGACGAGGCCTTCATGGCTATGCTGGAGTCATTCCTTCCACAAACCAATACCTTCGTTGTGACGAATGGTGAGATTGGTTTCTCTTTGAAGGAGCTGAGCACCATTACTGGATTGCCCATCCTTGGCAAACTCTATGAGGAGTTTATGCCGATTGACCGCGTCCTTGAGGGGCAGTCTGAGGAGTTCAGGCTTCTGTACTTTCAGATCGCCGCCTTCTATGATTTTTGAAAGAGAATGAGAGTTTGAAAGTTAGATCCAGCAGTTGGAAGAGTTCTAGCTCTTCGTTCCCCAACTTTTTTGATAGCAGGGAGTCTTCTGATAGTGTGACCCAGGAAGCCAGGGCTCAGGATCCAAGGTCGAAGAAGATCTTGGCTATACAAGAAGAGTTAAGAGATTTATGTGCAAGTACAAACGCCATATGTCCTGACATTGCACTGTGGAGAGATCTCGCTGTTTACCTCACTTATTGGCTTGGTGAGGCTATTTTTGCTGGAGGAGATGGAACGCACATCAGGCCGCATTGTATTTTTCCAGCTTGTCAGATGGCGTTTGGAGAGCAGCTTGCTTTGGTGCCAGCTCTTTACTCCTACCTGTGTACCGAACTGCAGGCTGCTGCTTTTTTTTGTTGGCTTGGGCTTCCCATGAACAGGGTATTTTCAGCCCACATCTTTTATTCATGGTACGTGTACCAATGTCCTAGCTTCCACCGGCTGGGTGCTGCACAGGATGATGATCCTCTGATGATTCGGCTGGGTAAGGGCAAAGCCGTGTCCGAATCACTTTTGTTTGCCCGCATGAGGATCCGACGGTTCAGGGACGTCAAGATGGGGCAGTCTTCAGTGAAGCTTTCTCCGGAGTTGCGGAAGAAGGCCTTTGATTTTGGTGCCTCCCGAGACTCTACCAGGGCAGGGTCAGGAAGGCATTACTCATTGACGAATGCAGAGAGATAGTGGCTTTTCAGCATACGTGTCGGCACGATGGTGTACCGCAGACATCTTTTCGTCGACATCCAGCCGTATGTACCCTCTCGCTTTGCTTTGCAGCTGGGCTTTTCTCAAGGCGTTGTTGGAGCGCCTTCAAGTTTGGTGAAACGCTTTGGAGGTTTACAGGACGGGAGAAATGCATGGGCTTTCTATAGTGCTGAAGACACTACAGCCATGATCTCTTATCCTGTGTTGTTGACTTCCCGGTGATGGACCTCGCTCCAATGCTCGGTTCCTACTGAGGTCGGCGGACGTGGGAGTCCGTTTGGTTCCGACCCTTTCGTAACCAGGGGGCAGGGGCGTGCATCAACATTTCTTTTTTTGTGTGGGTGTGCCAGATTTTCTATTTTTACTTGGAATTGCAAGTGGTGATCCGGAGATCAACCTTCGCAAGTAAAAAGGAAATCAACTTCTTTCAAGTTTTCCATTGCACATATATTTAAGAAAAGAGACATTTTCTTGGTTTGCCGTGAAAGGCGATTTTTTTTTTGGCATTTATAGCCGATTTTGGCGTTTATAGCCGATTTTTGGCGTTTATAGCCGATTTTGGCGTTTATAGCCGATTTACAATCCTTATCAATAATGAAAGACAAGAGTTGTGATTTTTGTCTCTTTTAAAAAAATACAAACTACAATGAAAAGCAAGAAAAGGAGGATCTAACTTCTCAGGAGATTGTGGGGGACTCGTTTAGATTGACGGTCGCAAGCCATATATGGGCTTCGCCATCATCCATGCAGATGAGAACAGAGGATGCTATTGATTCGCTTGGCTTGGCTATAGAGGACAAAGACCAAAAGGAGGTCCTATGTCCAATAAAAAGCCGAGTAGACGGGCTGAAAAGCCATGTCTAAACCATTGGCGGCAGCAGGAGAAGGCAAGGACCTTGGGGGGGGGTACCCCCAAGGGACTTTTGTCACCTTGTTGCGGTGGCCGGTGTAGAACTTCCACAGAGTTTTCTCTCTTTTTCCTTTCTCTGAATTTCTGTGCTTCTGTCTGTCTGTGTGTTCGTTGCTTTTTTCTGATGATCTGTGATTATCTTTCTTCTTGGAGAGCTCTCCTATTTATAGGCTTTTTGGTGGCCATTTAGGAGGGTTTATGGGCTTTTATTGTCATTAAGCCGCATAATGGGAGGAGTTACAAAATTGAATTGTTTATTTTGTAACTCCTTTTTCTTGGCTTCTGATGGCCGGAGGAGATTGAGGGCATTTAATCGCCTTTAATCGCCATGATGGGAGGAGTTTCATGGGGTTAAATGCCATGAATCTCTGACTTGTAACTCCCGAATGCTTGTTCTGATTGGGCCGTCCAAAGAAATGGATTAATGACTGTAATAAAGCTAGTCAATTAATCGCATTAAGTGGTCGCCGAGCAGCTGAAGAGTCGCGGGCCGTGCCACGTCTTTTGGGATTCTTCTGTCGATGATCATCGATGGGTCTTCATGTAGATCGACATCAGATGACCATGTAATTTCAGGTGTTTGTTGCCAACAGCGGGTCGGTGCCATCTGTCCTGTCGATTTCTCGATCGGTCGGGTAGAAAGCACACTTTTTTTGGTTGACCGGGTGGCGATCAATATTGTTTTCGATACTCTTGATGATTGACCCGTGTTTGGACGGATGTCAGAGGATTTGGTGTCTCAAAAGCATGAATTTTGGAAAGTACCAGAGGCTGGGCTCTTCGAATCGCGAAAAAACGGCGAAAACCGGGGTTTCCGGGGCCTTCCCGGCGACCCCGGGCTCCAAGGTCGCCGGCGACCCTGGCCCAGGGTCGCAGGGGCCTGCGACCTTGGGCCAGGGTCGCAGGGGTCTGCGACCCTGGGGGGGTTTTCCCCCCTTTGTGTCCCGTTTTGTGTCCGTTTTGGCTGTTTTTCGATTCTTTTTCTCCTGTACTTTTCCTTGACATTTTGACCATTTATTGGCCTGATTTCTTTGTAGGAAACCTGATGAGAATCCTTGCATTTTACTTTGCAAAGTTTCCAATTTCCTGAGAAAGCCGAAGACTTTATCGCGCAGAGCTGCCGATTTTCCGTCAGAAGCTGAAACTGGGTCAAATGATGTCGGAATGACCTGAAATTTGGTGTGAAGCCTCTTGAGCAATAAATAAGACCAACCATAAGCTTTTGTTTGAGTTTTGAAGCCGTTTGGGGTCCTATCGCCAGTAGACTTGCTTTTGTCGCGATGAAGATGTCGCGGTTTGATGTGCGGTCAACCGATGTCCGATTGACTTGAAATTTGACAGGGAACCTATTGGAGTCATTTTAAGATGATCCATAGGCTCTGTCTTGGAAACCATGGTCCCGGAGAGCTTTGCCGCCGAGAGGCCTGATTTGGCTTCCGAGGGTTGATGTAGGGTCAAACGTCGTCGGTTTGACTCGGAACTTGACGTGGAGCCTTTTGGAAGTATTTTGAGACCATCCATCGGCCCTGATCGAAGATTTGGTGTCTCCGATGCTTTTTGCCGCCGAGAGCTCCTTTTCGGCTGTTGGAGAAGCGAAGTTAGGCCAAATGATTTTGAAATGGCCCGAAACTTCTTATGTACTCCTCTTTTGGCTCTCGGGAAGAACCTTGCAGTTTTTGTTTGATTCTGACAAGATTTGATTTTTGGAAGCAGCATTGCCTATTTATGGCAGGTTGCGACTTCATGTAGCTCTTTGGATCCTGAAGAGGCAAATTGACATTTTTGGTGTCAACAAATGCCCCTCGAGGTACAGCGACGAGTTGCTTAACTTTGTAGTCGATGTGCCTCGAAGAGATTTTTGAAGGAGAGCCTGTGACTTGACCAAGAGTCTTTGAGCAGTCTTTCTTTTTGGTATTTGTAGCCTTTTGAGCTTCCAGGGGAATTTTATGGTAGTGAAAGGGATCATGTACGATCTCGAGGCAAAGTTTTGAAGATGACATCAGGGATGTGGATTTGGTTTTGACCTTGTGACCTAACAGGCTATATGTGGCAGGTTAGGGGGTCGGGTTTGGTTTTGATCGTGTGACCCAACAAGCTGTATGTGGAATGTTGGGGGATCAATTTTAGTTTTGATCTTGTGACCTAACAGGCTGTATGTGGCAAGTTAGGGGATCAGGTTTTGGTTTTTGGTTTTGGTCTTGTGACCCAACAAGCTGTATGTGGCAAGTTAGGGGACCAGGATTTGGTTTGATTTTTGTGGAATGTCAATTTCAAGATTTTGGCTCAATTTGGTAGATGAGGCTGGATGGTTTGATTTTTGGAAGCTCATGGGGCTTGGAATTTTCTTTTGTATGGTCCAGTCAACCTCAAAAGAGGCATGGAACCATTTTTGTATGCTCTTGGTAAGAGGGATTTCTCTTTGACTAAAAGCCCAAATTTTTTTTTTTTTTTTTTTTAAGTGCCTAGGTGGTCAAACCTGGCTCATATGCGCTAACCCATGGGACCTTAAGCTTTTGAAATGGCTTAGATCACATATGGTGTCATTTTTGTAAAGAATATCCAAAAATATCTCATTTGGATAGAGAATATCTAAGAATATCTTTACTTTTGAGAGAATCTCTCATGTTCCCTTTATTTTGGGATAGGATATCTCAAGATATCTTTCTTTTGGGAAAGAATCCGTCATTGATTTCTTTTGGGAGAAAATCCTTCAAGATATCTTTCTTTTGGGAAAGAATCTTTCTAATCTCTTTCTTTGGTAAGGTTACTAATTAGTAACACTTACCTTTTTCTTCTTTCCTTCTTTGGTTTGCTCTCCTCTATAAAGCAAGGAGGAGGTTGGATCTCTTGCTCTTATTACTTTCTTTTGCAATAATCTCAAGAGGGCTTCAAGACCAAGAGTTCTTCTTCTTCAAGATCTTCAAGACTTTTCTTCTTCTTCTCCATCAATGGTTTCAAGTAAGTTCCCTTTTTCAAGAAAACTCCATTGTAGGAAAAATAAAAAGTTCTTTCTTTTTTTTGTTTCTTTCTTTTTCTTTTCTTTTTTTTTTTTCACGTGTTTTCCCTTTTTTTTCACACGTTTTTTTTTTTTTTTTCTTTTTTTTTTCATGTTTTGTTTCTTTTTTTTTCTTTTGTTTGTGGGCCGTACGGACAGATCCGTACGGATCTGGCCGTACGGCCACGTGGCCTGTGGGCCATCTCCCTTTTTTTTTTTTTTCCTTTTTTTTTTTTGTTTTCTTTCCCTCCCTTTTTTTTTTGAGAAAGTTTAGTTTTTTTTTTTTTTTTTGCTCATCATGATAATGCCCCTTTTTTTTTGGCAAACCTAGATGTTCATGCATGCATTCAATTGTAAATTAAATTTGTAGCATGATGTGATAGCATACCTGAAAGTTTTCGCAATTTTGGGAATTTGGAGCTCGCAGCGATGTTGAGCCATTCCTGATTTTGCGGAGACTTTGAGGTTTCGAAAGTTTGGAGTTTCGGAGCTCGCAGCGATGTTGAGCCCATCTTCAAGCTTTCTATTTCTTTCGGGATAGTTCCTTTTCTTCGGAATTGCCCCGTCATCATGTCAAAATTTCGCCAGATTTTTTTTTTAGCGAGATTCTGTCATTTGAAGTTTGATCTTTTTCTTTTCCATCCTTTTCAGGTGGTTCTTCCAGAACAAACAAGGGTAAATAGCCTGCTACAAGCGTACCTCGTCGATCTGCTAGATCTTCTAATCCGGCCGTTCAGCAGGCTTTTGAGAAGGTCCAGTATGTTGAGAGAAATCTGGAAGAGTGCGACTCCCTCAACCAGAGATGAGATGAGGGCAACGACTGATCGCTCTCAAGGGAGAGGAATTCTATAAGATCATGGTAAGCAGTCGTCCATGGGTGATGGAAGATCAGAGCGTTTTGCCCAAGCCTACCTTCTTCTTTGGTGATGCAGTCCCTGATGACATGACATACCAGAGGAGATGTTTTCAGTTTTCTTTCACAGCAGATGGTGAGAAGAAGACTGTTGCTACCCGGTTGACGTTTGATCGCACCGTCTCGATTCTGAGCCTTGCCCCCACGTGCCCTAAGAGGGAAGATCCTCCAAGCTGGGTGAGAAGGACAAATGTAATCAAGACCGGGGTTTTTGTTGGCGGTTCTCCTGGATATACGGAGAGGTCGCCTGTTGACATGGACCTGTTTGATGCCATCCAGCGGCTACCAGGGCTCTGATTATCCGCCGGTCGATTTGAGACCGGTGGGCCTTGGTATTTTCAGCGGTGACGGCAACAATTGGATCAAGCCTTTTCGATTTCGAGGCCGTTTCAATGCTGACTACGAGTGGAAGTCGTGGACTGATCGCGTCCTGCTGATTGGTGGCGCCGTTTTGAAGGAAGCCGGGATTTTTGATGCGGTCCGCGCCTTTAGGGAGACCGTGATCTTTTCCGATGAGGCCTTCATGGCTATGCTGGAGTCATTCCTCCCACAAACCAATACCTTCGTTGTGACGAATGGCGAGATTGGTTTTTTCTTTGAAGGAGCTGAGCGCCATTACTGGATTGCCCATCCTCGGCAATCTCTATGAGGAGTTTATGCCGATTGACAGCGTCCTCGAGGGGCAGTCTGAGGAGTTCAGGCTTCTATACTTTCAGCTCGTCGCCTTCTATGATTTTTTGAAGGAGAAGGGGGGTTTGAAAGTTAGATCCAGCAGTTGGAAGAGTTTTAGCTCTTCATTCCCCAACTTTTCTGATAGCAGGGAGTCTTCTGATAGCGTGACCTAGGAAGCCGGAGCTCAGGATCCAAGTTCAAAGAAGATCTTGGCTATGCTAGAAGAGTTGGGAGATTTCTGTGCAAGTACAAACGCCATATGTCCTGACATTACACTGCGGAGAGATCTCGCTGTTTACCTCACTTATTGGCTTGGTGAGGCTGTTTTTGCTGGAGGAGATGGAATGCACATCAGGCCGCATTGTATTTTTCCGGCTTGTCAGATGGCGTTCGGAGAGCAGCTTGCTTTGGTGCCAGCTCTTTACTCCTACCTGTGTACCGAACTGCAGGCTGCTGCTTTTTTGGTTCGGCTTGGGCTTCCCATGAATAGGGTATTTTTAGCCCATATCTTTTATTCGTGGTATGTATACCACTGTCCTGGATTCCATCGGTTGGGTGCTGCACAGGATGATGATCCTCTGATGATTCGACTGGCTAAGGGCAAAGCCGTGTCCGAATCACTTTTGTTTGCCCGCATGAGGATCCGACGGTTCAGGGACGTCGAGATGGGGCAGTCTTCAGTGAAGCTTTCTCCGGAATTGCGGAAGAAGGCTTTTGATTTGGTGCCTCCCGAGACTCTACCAGGGCGGGGTCGGGAAGGCATTATTCCTTGACAAATGCAGAGAGAGAGTGGCTTTTCAGCATACGTGTCGGCACGATGGTGTACCGTAGACATCTTTTCGTCGACATCCAGCCGTATGTACCCTCTCGCTTTGCTTTGCAGCTGGGCTTTTCTCAAGGCGTTGTTGGAGCGCCTTCAAGCATGGTGAAGCGCTTTGGAGGCTTACAGGACGGGAGAAATGCATGGGCTTTCTATAGTGCTGAAGACACTACAGCCATGATTTCTTATCCTGTGTTGCTGACTTCCCGGACTGCCGGCTTTGCGAAGTGGTTCGCGGAGAGCTTTTCGGCATATCGGGGGCTTTCCAAGAAGGAGCTTGATGTGAAGCTGGCATCTGGAAAGGGCCTTGGAAAGTCGGATGGCGTCCGGCGAGAGGAAGTTTGGGCCTTCCTTTCTGGAGAGAAGCACAAGATAGGCTTTCTCGGTGACCATGGCGTCATTGGTTCTGAAGCTGTTCGAGAAATACCTGATGAGGCTTTAGAGCAGCTAGAACAGGAGGAAGCCGAACTTGGCGCTTGGATGCAAGCGGCACAGAGGCAAGCTTCCGTGGAGTCTACTGGTAAGAGTAGACCATCCAGTGAGGAGTCAAGTGGGAAACCTGACTCTGACAGCGGGGTGGGTTCCTCTAAGAAGCGAGCCCGCCGGGGTAAGAGGGGGAGGAGTCATCATCGCAGCAAGGGGCAGCATGAGGACTCTCCTGACTTGGAAGTTCCTCTTACTATCAATGAGGATGTGCCAGTGGATGCTGACGAGCCTCCAGAGAAGAGAAGCCGAGAAGAAGAGACCGTTGGTGAAGGTATGATTCTTCCTTTTTCTCTTTCCGTTTTTTTTCATGGGATTTTTTGTTATGATTTGCTTCTTGTTTCTGCTTCTTTTTTTTTTTTAGCAGAGGAAGACTTGGTGATGCCTGAGGTCCCAACCGATGAGGTGGTGACGGATCCTGTCGAGGCACCTGAAGAAGAACCGAGGGACTCTGGAGTGAATCCAGAATCTCCAATTGGTACGACTTCTTTTGTTCTTTTTTTTTTGTGTCTGTGGCTCGGTTTGCTAACATTTTTCTTGCCAGCTGACTTGCCACAGGATTCCGATGACTTTGAACCATCGATGGACGCAAATGTTGATGATGCTTCCGATGAGTTCATGGAGGAAGAAAGTGTTCCGCCAGTCGTCGAAGAAGGTATTTTGTAGTTATAACCCTGATAATGATTTTCAAACAGGATTATATTCATACCTTTTGTGTTTCTTTTGGCAGGTTTTGAAGTGACAGAGGAGGGTCCGTCGCTTCCAGAGCAAGGGATTGCCAGAGGTTAATCCAGAGGTAGAGACTCCTGGGACCAGTTCTGACAATGTTGAGGAGATTCCTCGTGCTGAGATTCCTTCCCGAACAGGAGCAGCTTCAACTGGAAAGAGTTCTTTTGTTACTCTTTCAACAGATGATGACATGAGCAGCCGACCAACGGAGTTGGGCGAATCTTCAGCTGGGCCATCTCTTCTTTTTGCGAAGAGGTGGTGGTGCGAGTTCTAAGCTCTTGGGTTGAGACTCTCTTTTCTGGGCACTTGGAAGCCGGATTTAGCATGATCCAGCATGTGCGTGAGATTCTCGGTGATGCTGAAGAGGCTGGTCTGGATGTCACAGATGCCAGGGCGATCGTTAATAGGATCATTGAGCTGGGTGACAAGTGGTTTGAGACCATGGGTTTTCCTGACGATCAGTTCTTCAAGGAGATGTTCTTGACCCTGCGGATAAGGCTCAATCTAGCCTGGATGAGGCTACAGAAAGCAAGAAGCAGGCAGTCCGAGAGAGGAACTTAGAAGAGCTAACCATCATGGGCTGACACATGACCTTAACATCCTTGATAGGGAGGTCGATGAGGCCAGGAAACGTCTTGAGCATCTGCAGGCACAAGTCGCTGCCAAGTGGACTGAAATAACAGAGGCTCGTGAAAGGGAGACTGCTCTGATTCACCGAGTTGCGGATGCCAATCGAGTTCTCAAAAGGAAGTCTGATGAGAACAAACAATGGAAAACTGCTCGGGGGAAGCTTCCCAGTGCAAAAGAAGGGTTACAGCCCACCCCAGCATCTCATGGCAGGTTCCTGAAGAAGCGTGCCTTGGAATCCTTGACGGATGAGGCCAAAAGCTTGCTTAAGGAGCTGAACTCTTGGCTGGAGACCATTTTTGATTGAGCTCCTGTATATATTTTTTTATAACAGAAACTATCCCTTTTTCTCTTTTTTTTTTGGTACCACTTGTATTTTTTTGGTACTTATTTTTTTTGTAGTGCTTGTGAACACTTTCTTTTTTTTGGTACCACATGTATTTTTTTGGTACTCTTTTTTTTGTAGTGCTTGTGAACACTTTCTTTTTTTTTTTGTTATCCCTACGCTCACTTTAATCTTTTTGTGATAAAAGTAATTGCTAAATGGGATGCTCTTCTTTTTTTTGTTATCCCTACGCTCACTTGAATCTTTTTGTGATAAAAGTAATTGCTAAATGGGTTTGATCAAAAGGTTGTCATTTTGTGAAAATCTTTTGTCAAGTGATTGTTTTGGCATGAAAGCCAGGTTTTTGTTTGTGGCATGGAAGCCAATTTTGGCATGAGAGCCAGCTTTTCTTGTGGCATTGATAGCCGAGTTTTTTTTTTGTGTGTGGCATTTATAGCCAGTTTTGGTGGCATTGATAGCCTGTTTGTTTTGTGGCATCTATAGCCGGTTTTTGGTGGCATTGATAGCCTGTTTTGTTTTGGTGGCATTGATAGCCGGTTTTTTTTTGAAATCCAAGTTTTTTGTTTGTGGCATTGATAGCTGGTTTTGTTTGGTGGCATTGATAGCCGGTTTGTGGCATTTATAGCCTGTTTTGTTTTGGTGGCATTGATAGCCGGTTTGGTTTTCAAAAATGCAAGTATCGACTAAAAGTCGCCTCCCTGCTGAATGTTCTTGCAAGTATCGATGGAATGTCGCATCCTTGCTCATTCGGTTGCGAGTATCGATGGAATGTCGCATCCTCGCGATTTGGGTGCAAGTATCGATGGAATGTCGCATCCTTGCTTTTCAAAAATTTTGGTTTTGCGGGTACTGACTTGATGTCGTTTCCCCACGATTTTTGAAATTTGTGGTTTTCTCGAACCTTTGGGTTATGGATATCAACTGAAATGTTGCGTCTCCACAGTTTTTTAGGTTTTTTCGAACCTTTGAAATTTGGGTTGTGGATATCAACTGAAATGTTGCATCTCCACAGTTTTGGATTTTGCAAGTACCGACGAAATGTCGCTTCCCTGCGATTTTGGAAGTGTCGAACGTGGTTCGTTTGCTTCCGATTTGTGCGAGTATCGACTAAGCGTCGCTTCCCGCGGTTTTTGAAAACCATTTTTTTTTTGTTTAAAGACACGAGGGTCATAAGTTTTGACCTAAAACCATTTTGGCGGTAAAAGGCAGGGTGGACTAGGGTGGAAGTCCTGAATCCGGATTTTGTTTCAAACCATGAATTTTGGGTTCAAGGGTTGAAAATTTTGGTCAAGTTAGGGAAAGGTTCCTAAACTTGGATATTTTTTTTGAACAATGAAACGATGAAAGTAAGCATGTTTTAGATTTCTAGAAATTTCAACATTTGATATGAAAATTCTAAAAAAAGGTGGGTTTAGCGAGCGTGTACCTGGAAACCGGTTTTGGCCGTACAGGCATTGCTCTTACCCAGTTGGGTAAGTCTTCAAGGGGTAGTACCGCTTTAAGAACTTGCCGTTGATTGGGCAGCATACATCTGTCACCTTCCATGTTTAGGAGTGCGTATGCGCCATTAGAGAAAACCTTGTCGATGACGTAGGGTCCCTCCCATTTTGGCTCAAATTTGCCTTTGGACTTGTGAGCGAAGACCATTGGTCTTTTTACCGCAAGAACCAAGTCACTCTTTTTGTAGGCGCGTTGCCTGACCTTTTTATCGAAAGATCCTGCCATACGTGCTTGGTAAAGTTCAATGCTTTGTTGAGCTTCGAGCCGTCTCTCATCGAGATTGTCCAGCTCATGGAGTCGCAATTTGACATTGCTTTCTTGAGTCATGTCATTTTGCAAGGATACCCTCAAGGAAGGAATTTGTATTTCCAAGGGCACGACAACTTCGCATCCATAGACCAAGGAGAATGGTGTGCTATGGTTGGTCCTCGAACGGTGGTTCGATAGGCCCACAAAGCTTCAGACATTTTGTCGCTCCAGTCTCTTTTGTGACTAGAGACCATTTTTTTGAGGATTTTGCAGAGTGTCTTGTTGAAAGCTTCTGCTAACCCGTTTGCTACCGGATTGTATGGAGTCGGAGGACAGCTTTGGATTTGTATTTGTCGCAGAACCTGTAGAATCGATGATCCCGGAACTGTGGTCCGTTATCATGGACGAATCTTTTGGGTATGCCGAAACGACAAATGATGTTGGTGCGTAGGAACTGAAGGACTGATGAGGTCTTCATTTCGTTAAACGCAAATGCTTCTGACCACTTGGAGAAGTAATCCGTAGCGGCGAAGATGAAGCGATGACCTTTGCTTGAAGGGGGAGAAATAGGACCTATGATGTCCATACCCCAGGCTTCGAAAGGCCATGAGATCGCTGTAGGATGCAGCCATTCTGGAGGCATGTGAATGTAATCTCCATGAACTTGGCATTGTTGGCAGCGCTTAGCAAATTGCATTGCGTCAGCTACCATGGTAGGCCAGTAATATCCTAACCTTTTTATCTGATCATAGAGCTTAGGTCCAGCCTGATGAGCTCCACAAAGACCAGCATGAACTTCTTTGAGTGTTTCTTCAGCCTCTTGTTGTGACAAGCAGCGTAGAAGTACTCCGTTGAAGGATTTCCTGTAAAGGATTTTTGAAGGAATATCCAAATGGAAGCTTGGGGTTCGCCTTTGGATGCTTACCCGTTCTTTTGGATCTTCAGGTAGGATTCCGAACATAATGTAATCAATGAACGGATCCCTCCAGTCGCCGATTGAAGTTTGAAGGATTGAAATCCGACTTCCGACCACTTGGTGGCATTCAGCAACTGCTTGGTGTGTGTTAAGAGGAGGAAGGATTCTCCTTTCGCACACTGTGATTTGCATGTTTTCCCCTTCCTGGATTGCCATGGATGCGGCAAGTCCGGCTAGGGCATCTGCACGTATGTTTTCACCTCTACGAATGTGGGTGATGTGACAGATGTCAAACTTTTGCAGAAGTGATTGTGCCTTGTTGTAGTAGGGCAACAAATCTGGCTTCCTGACTTCAAATTTCTGATTCATCTGGTTGACGATCAGTTGAGAGTCTCCAAAGACTTCCAGCATGGTGATACCGGATTCGATGGCGAGTTCCAATCCTAAGATCAGAGCTTGATATTCAGCTGCATTGTTTGTGCATGGTTCCAGTAGCGAGAAAGCGTGTGGAATCATGTATTTGTCGGGGCTAACAAAGAGGATGCCAACTCCCGAGATCAGCTGTCTTTTTTCATTTGTCCTGGTTGCACCGTCAAAGTACATGTCCCAGGAGGCACTTTGTGAGAAAGTCTCCACATTGTAGACTGGTTCGTCTGGGAGATCATCTCTGAGTGGAGAATCTTTAGGCAATGGATGCTCTGCGAGGAAGTCCGCTAGAGCTTGCCCTTTGATTGCTTTTTGTGGTACATACCTAATATCAAATTGTGACAGAAGGATGGACCATTTTGCCAGTCGAGCATTGAGAGAACCTGCCTTTGTGACAAGGACCTTCAAGAGGTTGACCCTCGAGACCAGGTAGACTGTGTTGGAAAGCAAGTAGTGACGCAGCTTTTGTACGGCGAACATCACTGCAAGACATTCTTTTTCGACTGGAGAGTAGCGATGCTCTGCACCTACTAGCATGCGGCTGAGGTAATATAGAGCAGCTTCTTTTCTTTGATCATTTTCTTGCGCAAGCAGAGCTCCCAGAGAGTGATCAAGGGCTCTTGTGTACAAGATGAATGGTTTTCCAGTGGTAGGAGCAGCTAACACTGGAGGTTTTGTCAGGTATGACTTGATGTCTTGGAAAGCAGCTTCACAGTCAGCATCCCAGACAAAGTTTACACCTTTTTCATCAACCGGGAGAATGGACGGCATTTCCCCGAAAGATTGGAGATGAACCGTCTGATGTAGGCCAATCTCCCTTGAAGCCCTTTGAGTTCTCTCAAGGTTCTTGGAGAGGGCATTTCTAGAATGGCTTTGACTTTTATGGGGTCAAGCTCTATTCCAGCTTTCCGAACTAAGAATCCGAGGAACTTACCCGACGAGACGCCGAAGAAGCATTTCAAGGATTCATTCGCAGTTTGTGTTTGCGAAGCCGGAGGAAGACTTCTCGAAGGTTTTCGAGATGATCTTCTTTTCTTTTGCTTTTGACGGCGAGGTCATCAACGTAACATTCAACCGTCTTGTGTGCATATCTTGGAATATTTTCATCATAGCCCTCTGATATGTGGCACCAGCATTCTTCAGACCAAATGGCATGACAGTGTAACAATACACGCCAAATGGGGTTCGAAAGGATGTATGTTTTTCATCCTCAGGATGCATCTTTATCTGATTGTAGCCAGAGAAACCATCCATGAATGTCATTCGCTCGAATCCACAGGTATTATCAATCATTACCTCTGGTATGGGGAGCGGAAATTCATCTTTTGGGCATGCGCCATTCAGGTCTCTATAGTCAATACAGACCCTGATCTGCCCATTTTTCTTTGTCACGGGGACAATGTTGGCCAACCATTCAGGATGTTGTTCCTCACGGATGAAGCCGACGCTTTTGAGTTTTTGAACTTCTTGTTCAATTTTATCCATCACATCTGGACGGAATCTTCTTTGGCCTTGCTTGACAGGCTTGATGTCTTCTTGAAGATTGAGTTTGTGAACTGCTATTTTGGGGTCTAAGCCTGGCATTTCAGCGTAAGACCATGCAAAGCAATCAACGAACTCACGAAGAAGAAAGGCGATATACTCGGGTAACTCATCATCCTTTATATTCTTGCTTATGAATACAGGACGTGGGTTATCTGGTGTTCCCAAGTCTATCTTTTGAACAGGATCTTCTGTTGGAAGGTTCGAAGGTGGTTCCTCCACAATATTTTCGGAGGCTTCCAGCTCAACGAAACCTTCTGGGGTTTCAAGGGCATTTCCAGACCAAGGTTTTGTTCCTTTCCACGGGTCTTCTTGATCGGTAATTTTCCCAAGGCTTGCTATGAGATGATCCCAATCGCCTGTTGAAACCGAGTCGAAGTAGGCTACTTCTTTTGGAGATGAGGGTTCTTCTGGGTCAGAAGTCCACACGTCTGTGCCATCGGACAACTCCTCTTCATTTTCGGAGAAATCGTGCCAATTGGATGAGCTTCCTGGATCTTTGTCAGGTGACTCATCAAAGAGATATCCAGGGAGATCGATGTCTTCATGGACTTGAGATGTTGAGGCTTGGTCAGTATATTGACTTTTAAGCCTTTGTGTCAACTGTCTCAAGGGAGTGTCAGGATCATACCCTAACCCGTGTGAAGACTTTTCTACATAGCCGTAGAGTCTCCAATCTTCCAGCTGGCTTTTGGTCAAGACGGGCCCCAATGGCGTGAGAATACCGCGTCCTTCTCCCAAACCGACTGGGTTTTGAGCGTCATAGCCCATTTTCTTCATAATAGCTTGTGCCACAGAACTGTATAAGGATAGTTGAGGCGTACCTTTATTTTGGAAAGGTTCAAGCATGAGGTTTGATGA